>LR749878.1:722750-885950 GCA_902729485.2 Mus minutoides
CCATGGCCTCTGCATCAGCTCCTGTTTCCTGACCTGCTTGAGTTCCTGTCCTGACTTCCTTTAGTGATGAACAGAAACATGGAAGTGTAAGCTGAATAAATCCTTTCCTCCCCAACTTGCTTCTTGGTCATGATGTTTTGCTCAGGAATAGAAACCCTGACTAACACACACACACACACACACACACACACACACACACACACACACATTTATATTGGAATATATGTGAATATATATTCCAAATCATTTGTGATGGACTAATTAAAAAAAAATAATAGCAGATTTGAAATTCAAAAAATGATGGCCCACAAAGAAGATGAGCCACAAGAAGCTGGAAGCTGGACACAGATGTTTGCAGAGACATGACAGATAGCAGAGAAACAAGACCACTAGCACACAACAGAACCTAACAGAAAGGGAGAAGCTGGAAAAGCTACAGGCTCTGAGCCCTCTGGAGCTACCCTCTCGCAGCCTCTCCCAGCCTCTCCCAGCCTCTCCCAGCCTCTCTCAGCCTCTCCCAGCCTCTCCCAGCCTCTCCCAGCCTCTCCCAGCCTCTCCCAGCCTCTCCCAGCAGAGTAGCCTCTCTGTCAATGCACAGTGAATCACTGTTCCCCCAGCATAAGGTTAAAACCAAGTTAGATGTAGATAGAAGACTATTCTTAAGAACACCATATAAAAGTCATGATAGTGTCATCTATAAATACTTGCTGGTATCAATAGCTTTAAATTATAGGTTGGCATTTGGGTTTATTAAGGAAGATCCTTCGGATGCATTAAAAATCTGTTTACCTTCGGTATTGATTTTTTGATAAATATATTATCCAGAGAGGTTCTGTGCAGTGATTTCTCTAGCAGAGCTGACATTTATTCAATGATATTTGCTTGACTGAATTAAGTAGCAATATATGCTCATCTATCTTTGCGCTATCTGGGAAATTATCTTATCAAAGTTGAGCAAATATTTTATAGAAATCTTAGGGCCTGACATAATATAAAGCCGAGGCAAGGATCTAGCCGTCCAAGACCTTGAAGTTACACATTAATTCCTCACGCCTATTTATACCAAAATAGTACTATGTGTCTAAACAGTATCTTACTCAAGTGTTTGAATGGTTTAAGGTGGTATTTCTTTAAAGAATAAAGGATCATCATTGTAAGTAATTTTAAATGATTTTCTCCCAGAACATATACTGGGACTAGTGGATAAGTCCTCTCAGGGCAAGTATGGCAGAAGCTGATAGTATGTATTTTCTACAGGCGTCTTCACTCAGCCACACACTTGAAGTCCTGATTCCATCCTCCTCCTCCCTCAATACAGGAAAAACCCAGATAAATATGGTCACATAATCCTCTTAGGTTTTTTTTCATGTCCCATGTAAATATCCCCCTTGAGGGCAATCTCGGGAAATGTGTTGAAGATGCCAGGGTTGCCGCAGCCTAGATGTATGTGTGCAGAGCCCCTAACAGGTTCACCCTCCCATCTGGAACCACCCTGGACCATAGAAGAGATGGAAAATAAGGAGTCAAAGTGGTAAAGCCTTACACTATGAGATCCACTTATCACAGCACCTGGGTTAACACAGGGATACCTGCCTCTCCAAATTTAACAAAATCTAAAGAGTTCTGTATTCATTAGAAAACCTCAAGTCTTGATTAAGCTAGGGATCTAGATGACAAGGCCTACTCAACTCAGACATGTTGACTCATCCAACGAGTCAATAGCCATTTGTAGATAACTACTTTATGTGCTCCTATGAAGGAGCATACAAAGAAAATGACAGTGTCCTGTAAGAATGAAAGAAATCATGGCTGAGCTAGGAGTATGACACTTCTGCAAATTGAGGTGTATTACAAAGCCTTCTACTATAATGCACACACAAGACAAACTCAAGTTCCCTTAAAAGGCAAGTCCCTTGGTCACAGTTAATTTCTTGTTTATTTGTTTTTAAGCTAGAATACAGAATAGGTTTTATTGTGACATATTTACACATATCTACCATAGTGCCTTTTACCTATCTACCACCTATAAACATACAACACCCCCATCTCAGCCTGTTCTTTTGCTTCCCTGTTCATGTCTTATCTGTTTTGGTGCACATGTATACATGTGTGCTTAACCAACTTTCTTCTCTCATTCTCCAGCTTATACCCAGTCTCTGCGAATTACCCTCTGATCATTTTCTTTCTCTTTTCTTCTCTTTTCTTTTCCTTCCAGTTTTCTGAATGCAAGTCCCTTAGCACAGAAATTGAGGTGTATTAATGAGGTGAGCACTGGGCTTAAGAATTGAAAATCAATCATCTTTCCAAGGCGATTGGTACAAATAACAAGAATAGCCACAAATGCAGCAAATACCAAGGCACTCACAGGCTTTGTAACAATTCTTAATTTTAAAAGATATTATTGAGCTTGTCAAATAAAAAAAGCCTAAGAGTCTCTTCTTTAATATACTTGAACTAAATATAAAGCAGTGTAGAGAGATAGAAACAAACAAAGAAACAAACAAAAAACCCAAACAAACCACATTTACCTAAATCATAAGATCCTACATAGCTAGGAACACTTTTAAAAATTCCTTTCCCTTTGTGTTAGTGGAGACACAAGAGGAAAATAAGACGAGACTCTCTACTTATGATGACTTCAGAAGTCTGTGGTCAGAGTTGACCACTGGGGTTGACTCTGAACCACACAGAGGCTAGGATTGGCCTGGCGCTGGCTCTCCATGATAGACAGTGCTCTAGGAAATCTCTGCTCTCTGCTTTGCTGAGGATGAGTCCTTAAAGAAAGCACTGGTCTTATCCACTACAGATTACTAATGATAGATGACTGTATGCAGTGCAAAGATAAATAAGAATTCTCCACAGGCCCAAACAGGCCACAGGCCTAGGGGATAGTCATTGCCACACTTTAAGTATCTGCATCTGAAACAGAAGTTAAGCCAGACACCTGGGGCCTGGAGCAGTGGGTCCCAGTAAAAGGCTGAAGGATTAACAAGTCTCCATCTGCTGGGGAATTTGAGGAATTACCAAGAGCAGAAGGTGTGGCTTGGCTGAACGCTTGTCAGAAGGAACTGAATAAGAAAGCACTACCTTTTCTGGGAGATGCGAATGTGCTTATTTCAGTCTAGCACAGCTACGGCTTTTAGTCATCAAAGGTTGAGATGCAACAGTGTGGTGTTTCTGGTTGTTGTTTGGTTGGTTGCCAAAGTTAACTGTGCATGAACCAAATGGGGCCATTTCATGGAGATACACTGTCTCTCTGTGAAGGTAATGAATTCATTCTGAAGTTGTCCTTGAGAAAGAGGCTCTTCATCTTGGAGGACACAAAATCAGTGCCTGATCACGGTAAGCATTCCACAAGAATATAACTGGGCATGCACAGGAAACCAAACTGTGGGCTGGAGGGAGGTGAATGGATGTGGTAGGAAGATCTGAGGTGGTAGGGGATGGCTCAGCACTCATTGTGTACACATGTGAAACTGTTAAGGGAAAACATTTAAGGAAAGAGAGAACCAATGAAGTAAGAGATCATCATCTATTTCTTCCTTCCCAAGCTTATAGCATACGAGCTAAAGAAAACTATCAAAATCACCACCTTAACTATATTACCATAAAAGTCAGTATTCTTCTGCTCTACCTTTGAAATATCAGCAAATCCAATTAGAACACAGATCTTTCCTCTAGAAAGAAGTCTGTTCCCTTCCATGAATGACCTATGGATGGGGATGAGGGAAAAACCCACCTGTGAGGTGAACTGTTATTGATTCTTATGTAATTTTCATCAAGCACCATTTCCAAGTCTCTCTGAAATGTGTTTAGTCATCTTTATACCATCTTGTCACTATACATTTCATAAAAGAAGTTGAACTGATTTTATTATGACACTATAGATAACAGCTAGCAGTTAAAAACCTCAGAAGTGGTACTACCGAATGAATTTAGATGGCCCTGCTCATATATATGTTTGAATAATTCACTTTATTCTGCCTTCTATTCCTTAGAAATCCTATACTCAATTTCAAATATATGAATATTAATCCTATTTTCCAATTGTTCTGGAGCACGAAATTTCATAAACTCAACCTTCACAGAATTAATAACATCCACACACAGTTATGTTACCTGCTAAGATGCCATTCCATGTGTATTATTTTATTTGATGCTCTAGTGAAATGTATTTGTTAGTATAAAGAACTTCTCAGTAACCGAATGAACCATTTATATTATCTTTATTCAAAGAGAAAGTGAATTATCATCCCCAGGGGTATCCTTTATGCAGTTTCTAGAACTCCTTCCCCTCTTTTCCTTGCTGGCTTCTCTGCTAACTATAAATTGAGGTCGTCATCTCTTAAGAAAGGCTTCCACAGGACTTCTCTGAGCATCTTCCAGGACCCCCAAGGTCCCTGAGATCCTTCCAGGGAACCTCAAATAAAGCTATTTCCATAACAGAACACTTGACAGTCCTGTTCCCACATTCCTCTCACCTGTTCACAGGTACAGTGTTGCTCTGCTACCCAAGGGCAAGGATGCTCATTCTCCTTGTGCTCCCCACCCACACTCCCTGCCCAGTTTTCTTATATAATCCAAAAGTTAGCAATAGGCATTACCCACATTGACACTTTAAATCTTTCAAAAAAAAAATATTTCCCGGCTATGAAAGGCATCCATCCTCCCACTGAAGAGTCTGAGATTTGTTTCCCGAATCCTCAGACGTGCAATACCTAGTTTAATCTTCTTCCTGGCCACCCTACAGTTAGCCCAGTGTGACATATGGAGGACAGTGGGACTGTCATAATATGTTTTCTGGTGTTACCACAGAGACCACAGACCAGGTATTTTATAAAGAAATGCTCATCTCCCATGGCAATGAAGGCAGAGGAACTTAATCCTGTATCACTGGTACCCGAGGAGGCTTTGTGCTATGTCACAGCACTGCAGAGAGTATCATACAGTAACAAGGAGAGGTCATGTCTGCCTGGGGTCCTACAATCCCCTCCATGGGGCCACACCCTCAGGACTTCAAGGAACCTTAACCTCCCCAAGACCTTATGTCCAAATACTATAAAGCCAGCCTATGAAGCTAGGGATTGGTTCCAGCATAAGTCACTCAGCCTAAAAGATCCTCAATGTTCCCACGGTCTACAGCCAAGATGGAAAGAAGCAGGAAAACATGGCAAAGCTTATCCTTGATCGACAAGCTTCTTCATATCTCATCAGTCACAGCAGATGTCTTCGTGTATCAAGTAGGCAACACAGATGCACACTACTCCAGCGTGTCTGGGAGAGAGTGAAACAATTATCCAGATCGACTAACAAACGGCAAACTACATGTGCAGTCAGCTCATGTCTTTCCACAACAATCCAATACCACTGCTAACAACCACAGGGGCTGCATTGGCTCTCAGCTCCCCACTGCCTGTCATTCACTGACAGGTATTCACCTGCATAAACTCTCCTTTGACTTCAGCACACGAATTTCAGGAAATGTGGGAGTAGATTTTGTTTGGCTGTGACCCACACAGGCCTACATGTTTAAGATCATTTCCCCAAAACAATAGAAAAATAGTGTAAACAAAATAGTAGTGAATGCTTGCCCAAATCAGTGTAGTGCTATTGTCTAAAATGGGCACTTTATATACTTAGGTAGCCTTTATTTGACTACTGTTTTTGTTTTTTGGTTTTTTTGTTTTGGTTTTTCGAGACAGGGTTTCTCTGTGTTCCCCTGGCTGTCCTGGAACTCACTCTGTAGACCAGGCTGGCCTCGAACTCAGAAATCCGCCTGCCTCTGCCTCCCGAGTGCTGGGATTAAAGGCGTGCGCCACCACGCCCGGCTTTGACTACTGTTTTTAACAGCCAATTAGACATAATAAATTATGCCACGGACAAACCTTTCAACCTTTTCTGGTGACCAAGGTCTAGATAGATGAAAAGAAATTAACATTATGTTTAAAGAATCACTTTTATTACTTTTTATCTGTGTATCTGTGCGAGTATGTGTGTCTGAGAGAGTGCAGTTCCCAGGAAAGCCTGAAGGGGGCATCAGATCCCCTGGTACTACAGTTGTTACATGCAGTTGTAAAGTTGTACCTCATGGGTCCTGGGAGTTGAACTCTAGATCTCATCAAGAGCAAGCCACAAATGCTCTTAATCACGAGCCATCTCTCCCTCCCAGAAATTAACATTCCTGTCTGAACTGACTCATCTGGGTCAAGTAACAAATTCATCTGTCAATGCTGGTAAGAGCCAATGACCTCCCAGCTGAAGGATACAAACTGTATCATTTTGTTTCCCAAATAACAAGCATTGATTGCAATGCTAGAAAGGTCACTTGTCATCAGCTCACTGGTTGACCTACTGGCAAATTGTATCCTGTCACTCCGCAGGACTCCAATAAGTAAGAGACGCTTTGTTTATAGAGAATAATTAGGGAGGTAGCAGTGTTTTCACAAGGTGTGAGATCCCAGGATGGTTCTTGTGTTCAACAGCAAAGGAAAGAACAAACAAATGTCATGAAAGTAAATGACTATTTGAGCATTTTAGAATTTCCCAAGACCAAGCCCAGGAACTCCACTTTTCTAGATTTAAAAGCATGGGATCCGACACAGCCTATGTCTTCAAGTTTATTAGTAAGGCTGAAGGTATTGGGTGAATTCTCTACAATTGGCAATGTACGAAAGACAGCGTTTTCAACAATGGAGCTGGAGAGATGGTTCACTTAGCATGAAGACCTGGGTTTGAATCCCCAGCATCTGTGTAAATACCAGGGAATGATGTCATGTATTTTTTTTATCCCAGCAACAGGGAAACGGAGAAAAGGAAGTACCCCAGAGTTTCTGGCCAGTCTGCTTAGCCAAGCCTAGCTCCAGGATCTGTAAGAGACTGTCTCAAAAATAGAAAGTGGAGAAGTGATTAAGGAATTCATCCAATGGCAACCTCAAGTTTTTTTGTTTGTTTTTTTTTTTAACAGAAATGCACACAATGTGCAAATGCACTTGCTACACATGAACACATATACGCAGAAAGAAAGAAATAGTTCTATGGCTAACAATTAAGATCACACAACTAAGGACCAACCACTTGAAGGACAAATGTTCATTTCCATCACCATACAAGCACTACACTCTGCATTAGTATGCTCCCTCAGGTATGTGACGCGGACACTTACTGCCATATAATCAGATGTTTGAATTTGTCCGCCCACCAGATAGAGGCCCTATGATTGTCCAGAAGACAATTAATTAAATAGCCATATTTATTTCCCTTCCCACCACTTAAGCTTCAGAACACTGCATTAAAATATAATTTGTCACTATCTGGAATAAAGTATTGGCTAACTAGGCATTAAAGTCCACTTATTTAAAATAATGATCTGCATAATCATTTCCTAGAGTTTGCCAAGAAATAGACAGGAGCTTTCCTATACTTAGACTTCCTACTCTGAAGGGGACAGGGACACATGCAAGTACAAATTCAAAATTAAAACTTCCCAATCCCCATTTTTATGCACTTTTTCCAATGTGTCAGTTAGCCAGCAAGGTATCTACTGACAGGATGCGTTATACTTGATACGTCTACTGAGACCTAAGACCAGATCATGAAGGACTTGTCCTAGTTTACATAGTCCTAGAATTATATCCCTGAAATTAGTTGCCCCAAATTGGTGTTACATAAATCCCTGGGCTCTGGGGAGCCTCTCTAGCAGTGACCAAGAACGGAATCACAAATATGCTGAGAAAGGGAAGAAGGCCTCAGCTCTCACTGTTTGAAATGTAAATATTTTTGTGCAGTTTGACAGCATTTGCCTAAAATGCATCCGTGGATAAAATTCAGGTTGGCAAGGTGCACTGCCAATCCACCCCAGACACGTGTTCTCTTCTCTCACATTTACACTGCTGATTTTAATTCAGGAAGGAGTTCAAAAGAGTAGAAGAGTAATTAAACTTATATATACTTTACCTAGCTTTAATAATTGTTTGGATGCTCAAATTGGCACGTCTGTGTCACACGCATGCTTGTGCACATGCCCATGTGCACATATTTTCACTTATTTTCCTTCTGCACAGACATAAATACTTACGAGTCTTTAAATTTGCCACAAAATCTCCTAAGATTACGGAACTCATACATGTTTCTTTCTTCTGTCTTTATTTTCCAGTCAGAGCTCATTATGTCTCTGATACACTCACCAGAAAATCTGACTTGTCAGACAGAGGAGGCTTCTGTGAGGAAAGCCTTTGCCATGCACTCTTGACAGCCTGAACCCATATCCCCAGGACCCAGGTAGATGTGGGACGCAGTGGTCAATGTGTCACCTATAGTTCCGACACTTCACTATGCAAAGGGGATTGCTGGAAGATTCCAGCCACCTAGCCTGTCATCTACAGTAGTGAACAGGAGAAACCCCATCTAACAAGGTAGAGAGAAGACCTACACCTAAGGTGCCTGCGTGCGTCCCTACGTACGCACATAAGTCTCACACACAGTACTGACAACTTCAATCTCCAAGTCGATACTCTCTCCTTCCTCTGCCAAAGATCGGCAATCAAATCATCTCCCCGAATCTCCTCCTGCGGGGACTCAGGAGAGTCCCTAACAGTGTTTCCTCAGAGAGCCGAGGGAATAATGTACATGAAAAGACCCAGGTTCAGATCCCAGCACCCACATAAAAATGGGCACAAGAATGTGAGTCCCAGGGATTTGGTGGCCAGCCTACCTAACCAACATGTGATGGTGAGGTCTAGATTCCATGACTGACTCAAAAAGAAACAAAAGGGGGGGGGTGATTAATGGAGCATATCTGACATCAACTTCCGGCTTTCCCATACACACCTACATGCACCCAGGAAACACTCCTTTCCTTATACACAGGCACATATTCTACACACTCACATGTACTCCACACACCAGTACACACACGCGCACGCGCACACACACACACACACACACACACACACACACACACACATCCCTAAGTGCCCCATTTCATCTCTTCTCCTCAAGATGCATGGCTGCTACTCACACCATTGGCAGCTCCAAAGCAGTGCGAGCATGCTCACGCTCTCTCCAAACACCCTGTCACTGTCTAGGACCGCTTCTGTGAAATGCTCCAGCCCCAGTCATGTATCTGTGGCCCTCTTGGCAGACACTTTCTTCTAGATGTCTTCTGTTTCTCCACATTTAGCCTTGGTAGGGAGTAGCCTTGCCTGGCTCAGGACAGCCCGATGACGTCACATCACTTCCTCAGTACTGGGTCGCCCAGGTCCAGGCTTGTCACTAGAGACTCAGTACCTAGAGCCATGCTTTGTGCATGATATGAGCTTAAGGACAAGTTGGAGCCCCACTCTGCCCCGATTTGAAGTTAGAAAGAACCTGAACCCAACCCTCCTCATTTAAATGATTTTTTTACACTTTAGTAACACTGGCCAGGAAATCTCGAGGCTCATCTGAGACTGTGAAATAACTTCTGAAGCAGGTGGTAGAATGTGGAGAACATGAGTCTCAGGTGACCCTGAATGTCCACTGAGATCCCTACTTTGGCTGTGTGAAGGCTTACCAGGACTACCGCTTACCTGCTATGAGGCTCTACCCAGATAGAGCAATGCCCTCCCAACCCAAGCCTGTCTGACCACACACATGCATTCACAGAGAGACAGGTATCAACCAACTTCCCTAGGCCCTGGAGACAAGCATCTAGGCCCCAGGGTTTCTTGCGCTGGGGAAAAATGGTCTTGCAATTTGTTTAATCCCAGTTTGTGTTTTCTGTTAGGAATATGTTCAAAAGACAAATAGAGCTATTTCTGGGTCCCAAGTCATAACCTATGGTCCTGTTCTCCCTCACTCAGTCAGAGTAAGTTTTACATTTTTTTGTTTATAAGTAGGCCATGTTTAGCATCAGCCTTTCTCTGTAGCCCAAAGAGGTGGGACAAAAAAGCCCTTACCACTCTCTGAATTCGCAGTGCGCTGTTCTGGAGCCAAGTATAACAAACGAATCATCACCTAACGTCTCTGGTCCTCATTTCACTCTTTCCTCGACTTCTCTACTCAAATGCTGGCTCCATTTGCAGCCTCTGCCACATTTGGCCTCTCTGTTTATTCTATTCCTTGGCCTCCCAGCTCTCTCTGATAATGCCATCTTGGATAATTTTACAGGAAATTAAGCAAGAAGTAAAACTATTACAGTGCTTATTTATATACAGAGGCAGACTTGTATACTTTGCGGCAAACATATTAAACAGAGTTAATCACTATTCTTATGTTTTGTGAATTTCCAAGTATCTAAGACTGGAATTTAGAAGAACTTTGATGGAAAACACCCGTTGACTGCTAAGCAAACACCGTGGTTGCAAACAATTCAGTGGCTTCCACTGGCCCAAATGAAACAAGTTAACCAGCAAGCATTGTTGCACTTTTGGGAACAGTATCAATCTTAATCTACAGGGTTTTTGCATAGCAAGACAGGGTCAGCAAAATAGCAACATTATCTTAGCTTCTTTTCCCCTGGCGATTATGACACACTCTGAAAAAAAGCAACTTAAAGGAGAAAGACTTTACACTGGCTTCCAGGGTTCAATGGGGCAAGTCTTCACATAGAAGTATATATCCTGGAATAAAGGGGAAATGAAGCCATTGCTGGGGTGGGGGTGGAGGCAGAGAAGAGAATTGCAAGGTCCAAGTGATCAGATGGGGAAGTGAGAACAGTGGGGTGGGGTAGGGCTCTAATGAAAGAAGGACCAAGATAAGTTCAGAAGAAGAAAGGAATAGCAGGAAGGATGTGTGGCAAAGCCGCAGGGAACTATCAACTACCTTAAAATGTCTGCAATACAGGAATGTCAGCATATAAATATATGTATATACTTTAAATAAACTCTAGGCTGTTAAGGCTCCCTCTAAGAACCAAAGACCAGCTGACAAACAACAGACCCATTTTAAGAGGGTGGCTGTCCAAGAGACTCCCAAAACATTATATACTACCACTAATGTCTTGGTTTGACACCTCTGTCCCCACAAGAAGTGAAAGGTGAGTCCCTATGGCTGGAGCTGTCATGCACTCAGACACAGTGCCCAGGGGCTCCTCAGCTAGAACTGACTTGAAATCTTACTTGCTGGGGTCTAGGTTTCATAGTATCTGGAGGGTCCACACACAGTTCTGAAGGAGGGAAGGAATAAAGAGTCTTATCCAGCTATAATATCTACAAACCACAACAACAACCATTGTGCCACAATAACCCTAAAGGGTGCAGTAGTGGTGGGCATACCTGGGTGGTAACCATCAGCTTTCTAACTGGATTTAAGACCTCCTCAACAGGAGGAAAATTATGCTCGGTATTAAAAACTTAATGAACTACCTAAGATTAGTGAAGTCACAGGTCTTAGAAAGATCTGACCTACAACCACTACTCTAACTAAGTCAGCATAATCCCTAACTACTCGGTAAATATTTCTCCTTAGACCCACAAATGAGTGTAATCCTCACCAACTCCTCATCAAGGAAACTTCTCCTTAACAGAAGGAAACCAATACAGAAAACAACCACCAATCAAAACAAAGAGTTGAGATGCCCCATCCCAAAGGATACATCTACATAATAGCATCTGCCTCAGAGGTTCGGGGATCATTGAAATAGGAGGAGGCAAACATTTTTAAGAGCCAGAGGAACAGGTAATTTACTGTGAAATTGTGTTTCCTAGGAATGTCAGAAGCTAACCCATAAAGTCTCACCAACACGACTGCCTCGACATGAGCTGAACAAGGACAACAACAATGGACATGCTAAAGTGGGCAGGGTAAAGACTGTGAGGCCCCAGTACAACACACAGGCAACTAAGGAATTCTCAGAGTGGCAGAAACAGTCATTCCCAGGGATGAGAACACCAATTAGTTTACCATCACCAAATGATCACACATAACACTGTGTAGCCCAGAAGAGTGTATACACATAACATTATGTGTACAGCTCTGAAACACACATATAACATTATCTAGACCAAAAGACTATATTTATTTATTTATTTAGGAATATGCAGAGAGAGAGAGAGAGAGAGAGTGCGCTCACCACTACCACAACCACCACAAATAACAATTAGTGAAAAGAAGTAGCCATGAATTTGAAAGAGAACAAGTACCCACTTCTATATGAGAAGTTTTGGAGGAAGAAAAGGGAAGAGGAAGATGGTCTAATATAATTTCCAAAAAAAATAAATTTTTAAAAAATGGTCAAAATGGCTAATTTGATGTTTTCTATATTTTATCACAATCTCTACTGGGCAACAATCCAAATCATACATAATTCAAAGACTAGGCAACTCATTTCTTTTCAAATTAATAAGAAATATGATCCATCCCTTACAGCCATATCCAAAATCCTCATGTAGCCAGAACTGTCACAGTTACACAGTTACACAGCCAGTGAGTGCCAGTGCGAGAGGACCACTTACTTATACCATGTGTGCATGAGGCAGACAGAGCCAGGCATTCTCCATCAATCACTGAGTTAAAGCTCTGGGCTGTCTCTATCTCCATCTCTAGCTGTTTCTCTCCATTCTGTAACCTAGAAACTACTAAAGGGACACGGCCCTGGACATTGTATCAGGGTCACACTTCAAAGGGGAAACTCATTCTAATTCCCTCCTGGTGACACGAGTTTCATGAGGGATGAAGAGTGCTTTATGGAAGTCACACGATGGAAGGCTTACATGGAAGGGTCAAGGGCAAACAAACCCCTTTCCACATCCTGAGTTAAGTAACTCGGAATATCCAGACCCAACTACAATAATCCAAGACCCAACTCAATCACTATGTTGAGCTTTCTGATAGAGTTAAAGCTGGAAACAAAAAGGAGAAACATGTCCCACAGACAGTGGCATGTGCACCTTGACTTGCCACCACAGTAATAAATGTTACTAATTTCAAAGGCTCTTTTCCAATTCTTATAACTCTATTAAAAAATCTCCCAAAGATATTTAAGTTATATTCCTCACTTTATGTCACTCGGAAAGGACAACGAGAAGTTGGCACAAGCTACCTGTGTTATGGAGCTGAAGGCAAGCTGAGCGATGCATTTACACTAAACTCCAGGAAAAGGAAGAAGGGAAGTAGGGAGGGGCGAAGAGAATGGGAGGGGATGGAGGAGCGAGAGAGGGGGGAGGGGAGGAGAGGATAAAGAGGAGCAGGAGAAGAAAGAAGATGAAGGGGGAAGAGAAAGACCAAGAGGAGGAGCAGGAAGAAGAAGAGGAGGGAGAAGAGGAGGAGAATAGGAGGAAGAAAAAGAGGAACAAGAGGAGGAGAATAGGAGGAAGAAAAAGAGGAACAAGAGGAAGAGGAGGGGGAGTACAAAGAAGAGAAGGAAGAAGAGGAGGAGAAAGGGGAGGAGGAAGGGGAGGAAGAAAAAGAAGGGGAGGAAGAAGAGGGAGGTGGTAATTCTTTTACATTATACTGGGCTAGGAATGAGGCTGAGATTCTGATATGGAACATAGATTTTCCCATGGCCAGTTTTAAGGAAGGTTCTTAATCTCTCATAATTTTCAAGGCCTTCTATAATGTGCCATCATTAGCCCTGCAAAGATTGCCCATTTGCTCCTGCCCCCAACTCATCTGGATCACTTGGCCTCCATGGCTTCCTGGCCATGCCTCGAGTCAGGTCTCTATTCAGTAGAGACCTACCATTTCCGTGATGACTCAAACCTTACCCCGACTTTAGGTTTTGTTCTTGGCCTCAAGTACTGCCTACCATTAAATTATGTTCTCACTACTTATTGGTCAAGTGCCTGTTTCCTCTGTGGGTTATAATCAGCAGGAAGAAAGACTCAGCTACTGGTCTGCTGAGGGCCAACCTCACAGAAGTCATTCTACACACAAGTACAGCTGTCCCTGGAGATCCACAAGGGACTTATTCCTGGACCCCTCAGTAATACCCACATCACTGATGTTCATGTCCTCTATATTAAAAGGGCTATAATATTTACTGTGCACACTGTCATTTTATGCATGAGTTATAATAGCCATCAACACATAAATGGTACATAAACAGTTATACTTCATTGTAAAAGAAAAATGAGAAGAAAAAAATACCTCCATAGGAGGCCTATAGAGATAGTTCTATTTGAATCCTGTCTGTCTGCAGTGGGTTGAACCCACGAATATGGAACCTACAGATATGGCAGGCTGACCATATGACTGAATAAAGGTGGTATAAAATTAAGAGATTAAGAACTTACAAGAGGGCCTTGTAAAGGGACACTGTAGATTCTTTCAGGGTGTACAGACAGTTCCACAACAGGCAGTTTTCAAGCCCACTTGAAAATGCTAAGAGATGCCCTAGTTTGAACACATATGGCCTTGCCACATGTGCACCTTTACAAGGTATATCCAAGGACGGTCTGAAAAGGAAAGGATCTGCCTCTCTGGATTTCTGATTCCTGGGGTGTAAAGTATGGAGATTGCCATCCCAAGGATCAAATTACCCAGACTTCACCGTTCAAGTGTGTCAACTGGTAGAATCATCTGTTTGCTCAAGCTTACTTAGTCTGATGAGACAGACTGCCCAGTGAGTACAGCCACTCACCTATGTTTTACACTCTTTCCTTTTCCCACCATTCCTTCTGTTTTGTTTGAGGGGCAAAGCATCTAGGAGGGCCAAACCCAACCTCATGCTGCTGCTGAGCGCGAAGCCTGATGAACTGAAACTGAGATTTTTATTTAAACATTTAGCACCTCACCCGCTAAACAAGAGCCAAAAAAAAAAAAAAAACCAAAAACCGTTTTATAGCACGTGGTGATCTTTGATCCATCCAGTCAGACCTAGAATGGAAGAATCTCTGTTCAGCTCACAAGACAATGGCTGGTGTGAGGCAGGTGTTTAATTAACATTTGCACAGGGGCAGCTGATTGAAGAATCAGTGAGATAATTAAACAAATGTTTGAATATTTTGTGACAAAAGTATTCCTTGCCAAACACACACAGCAACTCAAGAGGACAAATAGCCTTCCTGAGTTCACAGCCATCCCTTTCATTATCCACAAAATGCCACAGAAGACCTGGAGTGCAAATAAACGGGGAGGCTGTCCCCAGCACGTGGAAAATATGCCTGATAGCGCACCCAAAGAGAAAACTTCAATTACCCTGCCAGACCATCATCCTTCCCAATGTGCAGCTGATGCTAAACAAATACGCCTAGTCATTTTTCTATTTTCTGGGTCATCACACTAAAACTGTCTATCACTCCTCTGCCAGACAGTTCTGTCTCCCTGCCTTGGGTTGGGTACCACAGCCACGCTTCAGTCCTGAGTCACTCTGTTTCCCAGCATCATTTCCAACAGGTAAAGCCAGGACAAGAAGGTCAAAGGATGTTTCTGTGATTGAAAGCCATACTTCCTGAGAACCAGCTGCGTGATTTCCTCCTCTCCTGCCTCCTACCCCCTGCGATGGGGCCCAAGTCAACTCCATAATAGTTGCCTTAAGAACTACACCTTATAAATACAGTATCTTAAACGGACAGTGTGGACATGCATGTAAATTCTATGAATACCAGGCAGTCATGGTTTGAATTTACTTTGGGATAAAGAGCTCCTGCAGACAACTATATTGTTTTTATTATATATCAGTCACTGATCTCATTCACAAGATATATATTATCAATAATAATAATATTATAATTAATAGTAAAAGATATTTAAAAACTAAATATCAAAAATTTTAAAAAATCTGTTGTTTCAAAATTGTGTGTGTGTGTGTGGGGGGGGGGTGATGCTTTTGAGTTTTGAGTGCAGGTATGTGGGAAGGTCCTAAGTGGATATCATTCCCTGGAATTTGAGTTGGGGGCAGTTGTTGTAAGGTCCCCTATAGGTGCTGGGGATTGAACCCAGGTCCTCTACAAGAGCAACACATGCTATCAATCATTCACTCATCTCTCCAGCCTCCTCAGTATGTCTGGTTTCTTAGTGTAGCCTTCTGAGAGAGGCTGAAACAGGAGCATAACAAGTTGGGGTTTACATTGAGCAACAGAGTGAGTTCAAACCCAGCTTAGATATCTCAGTGGAAGCTTGTTTCAAACTAAAAGGATAAAAATGTCCCGCAGGGGCCGGGGATATAGCTCAAGGGTAGGACATTTGCCTAGCATGTAGAAAGCCCCAAGTTTGCTCTCCAGCACTGCCAACAAAGTATTTAAATTAAATAAATCTCTATCCACTGTTTAGAACTAAAGCAGTAAGCTACAAATATTATATAGTAAAAAATTATAGAAATAAGGACTATTGTCCTGCCCTAGGTACATAGTCTGTGGTCATGAAACACTTCTTAGGACAACTCCCTATGTGACACTCACAGGATGTGACTTATTCTGTCAGGCCAGAAGCCACAGAAGCTAACAAAATACACTAGACTCAAAGTCCCTAGGGTCAGAGTAGCAATCTTTATGATATACATTTAAAATTCTCCTCAGCGCTAATGAAGATCAATTCGTATGAAATAAGCCACGCAGTTACCAGTAAGAGAATAGTTAGCTTGTTTTACCCTTAAGAAAGCCATTAAGGGACAGAGCCTACTACAGAAGCTTCAAGTTTAAGTGCGCAAAGTTACATGATACTTCGCATTTCTCTTTAACATGTGGTTCCAGAGAGATGCTACCAGCTCAAAGGAGAGATCAAGTCAGTTTGGTTAAAGCTCCAGACTGTGTTCACTTTTTAAAATGTGGTTATTAATCACCTCACACATGGAAGATACCAAGGGACAAACCCCACCTTTGACTTCAGAAAGGACAGAGTAACATCCAGGCCTAAATATTAGTGTAATACTTTAGGCTGTCAACATTTGAAACTCATTTTGATGGGCTGTTTGCAAATACAGGAATATAAAGGATTCATAGTCTGAAACAGCCTAGGTCAGGAGCGTATACTGCCCCAGGAACGGTGAGAGTGAAGGATACAGTTCTGTGCACTCCTCTCTGTCCCAGCTATGAAGATCTGACCACAGAGCCCAAGCTGCAGTCCACTGTTCCTCTCAAGGGCCATAGCTGTGTGACAATAAATTTCACGGATGCTGAAATTTGAAATTTATATCTCTAAAATACTATTCTTTTAAAAAGTTTCCAGCCACTTAAAGATGGAGACACCACTCCTAGCCTACAAGCCATAGTGAAACAGTCAGGTGGTTGGTTACATTTCGGCCAACAGGACAACTGTTTATCAAGTCAATACGACATCAGCCTATATGTAGCAGAACAGGTAATATAGGTGTGAGAACAAATCCAACTGTATTGTTTAATGAAGCCTTATAACAACAAACCCATATGGCTAACAAAAGCCACGAGGTTCTCTCTGCCATCCATTGACCATAAGAAATGTTAATAGTTTTGTAATTATATTTATAGATTTATTATTGTGTGTGTGACATGTATGTGACTGTGTGTGTTTGTGTGTGTGTATCTAGACTTCTAGACTTGAGTTTGTTTCCTACAATGAGAGAGAAGAGAAGAATTTTCCAGAGTTGGTTTTCTCCTTCTCTCATGTGGATCTGGATATTGAACTCATGTTGTCAGGCTTGGTGGCAAACCTCTTTCTCATCCAGCGAGGTGCTTATCTTATGATTCAAACAGAGCCAGCACATGGTGAAGAGGATTCTGCAATATTTAGGCTTCTTTTAGAAGTATTGTATCTAGTATAAAGGGCCTCAGTAAGGGAGGCAGATACCTCATGTGAACAAATTACAAACTGGAGGCTTGGGGTGCAAGCCCAGTGATAGATGGAGCACTTGCCTAACACGAGTGATCTTGGCTCCCATCCTTACTGATGTACAGCATCCAGAAAGGCACAGATTTTCATCAAATGAGAAGACAGACATGACATCTGCAGTGACTGTGCTGGCATGGACAGGTCTACCAGGCCTGACTCTCCACCATCTCAGCTTCTCTGGATACCAGTGGACCCCTGGGGCAGTGGCAAGGATAGACTCAGCTGCTCTCAGGGCAAGGAATCTCAGAGCAGGGAGGAACAGCCATGTTCCTCTCTATCAATCACAAATAAGAGGAGAAAGGGGAGTTAGAGTGGAGTTAATCAAGTAACTCCCGAGGCAGCAGTGACAGGCAAATGCTCAAAAGCCAGCAAAGGAGAAGGCGATCTGGCACCAAACGAGACTTGAAGTTTCAGTAGTCCCGAAAAGCCACAGTGCTAAAGAGATTAGGACTCCTGGCTTGGAAATTATAAGGAATTAAGGGAAGGAAGACCATGATGGTCATCATAACTGTTAAAGCTTATTAAGAACAACATTAGATTCTACCTCATGCTTTGAAGGTGCCTTTACAAGATTACACACAAAATCTAATTACTGCTGCATGCAGGCACATTAATGAAAAGCTTTATATTCGTATATTTTGTAAAAGAAAAAAAATATGCTTTATCCGAAACCTAAGTTTCAATAATAGGTTTTTAGTAGTTTGAGACCTTAGTGGCATATTCACCAGCCGATTTCGATAGATGGTTCTGCAAATCTGAACCTTTAAAGGAACTGCCAAGGTCACAGCCTGAAAAGAGGGTCCCCTTAAAAATAGTCAGGCACTGCTGTGACTAGACCAGTCATCCTCTTTCTACTTTTCTTTCAAAAAAAAAATTCTGACTGATGCTTGGTGAGGTAAGTCGTTTCTACTTAGCATGAAATTCACTAAGCGCTTTGCTGTAGGGGAGAGAGAAAAAAAAAAAAAAAAACCATCCGCGCAGCTTCGCTGCATCCTCCAAATGCTTTCAGGGTCATGATTTCCCAGGACAAGAGAGCCCCTGAGGCTCTGAGGCTGAGAAAGGAGGTTTGAGTCAAGGTGCTGGAGTCCCATCCTTGACACGCAATTCCAGAAGAGACATCCAACTGTCCCCACACCTGCTGTTCGAGAAAGGTCATCTGGATGATGTCCATTAATTCAGCCAAAGTACACCCAAAGACACAAAGAGTGGACCATAACTAGTCTTTAAGAGAGAGATGCAAGGTTAAAAGTCCTGTAACCTACCTTCTGGTTTACACCACCCTCCCCAGTTGACCAGCCAAGAACACCACCCAAGAGACAGACATGGGCTTTCGCTCAACCAGTATCCAGTGACAACGTTCTAGAACTCTGGAGACCCTTGAGACGCCCGCCCCCATTTCAGAAAGAACACTGAAGAGCGAGGGCAAACCTGATGGCATCCATGGGTCAGAGGTCGGTTTGGTCAGGGTGTTCACCTGCTCCCAGTTGAAGTCGTCTTCGTCAGCTTGACTATAGCCACATGTGCTATATGGCTCGTCAAAGAGGCAGCCACCTACAAACAAGGGAAGGCAGAGAGGCAACTTAAGTTACAACCAGAGGACTGAAATGAAGTAAGATGTGTCATGAAAAAAAAAATCTACTTGACATCTAACTGAGTGTGATTTGATGTTTTTTTTCCACTTGGGAATTGCAGAATTTTGAACAATGTTGCTTGATCGTAACAACGCCTTACCAATATAGATACATATGTTGCTCTCTAGAAGAAGCCCAATGTCGGTAGAAGACAATTGAAATAAGCAGATTTTTAAATTCACATGTTCCAGTGAATACTGAATTTAGGGAATTCACCTTGCCTTCAAAACTTTAATGGGATTCCCTCAAAGACTCAACATATTTTCCATAGAAAATTATAATTTGTTCAAAAATTAAAACGAGAATTGTTTACCCCCCAAACACCAGTGTGAGGGGAGAAGACGGAGCACAGGACAGATGGTGAGGATGGTCTGCAAAGTACCCTTCTACACCTTACAACACAGAAGCAGGTCTCAGCCTGTGGTTTAGGAAATAACCACCGAGGTGTCATAATCAGAAAATAGATCATGAAGTCACTTCATAATCCACACAAGTCTTAGTAGCAGAAATTTCAAGGCTATTCACGTTTAGCGCAGCAAACATCTGCACACTCTTGGTGCACTGAGTGAAGCTATTTAAGTAAGAAGATATAAAAGGCAGTGTATCCACGTGCTCAGAAGATCAGCTGCTTCCAAGTCAGTGCCCCTCAGGGCACTGCCAGTTTCTAGTCCCACCCCACAGAACTCCATTACTTATAGTGCCGGGTCTTTGTCCAAATGACTCAACAGAGAACAGTGAATGATGACACCCATCCCAACAACAATCACGAAAAGCCCTGCGATCCATTACCTAAATGAAGAGTAGATACTAACATAATCAGCTGCACAGTAAGTGAATCCTACTAACCCAAAATATTAACTATCATGGCTGGCAATTGGGAAGAAGTAAGGACTTATGACAAGATGCAGCTTTAGGGCTATTATAGTACTTTGCCTGTCATGTACCCCTTAGAGGCAGAGGGCAAGGGAAACTGCAATTATAAACCAGAGACAAAAATGAATTTTAAAAGTCACCTGACTCAACTTACTGCCCGCCCACCGCCCCCATCTAAATCGTTCCTATCCCTTCCAGGACAGTAGTATCAGAAGACATAAGAGAAACTGCACGTTCTGTATGCAGAAAACATTCTGAGAAGTTCTAGTCCCCACTCTGCCTCAGGAAGGTACATCCATTTATCTTCCTTCCACCCCACAAGGCAACAGTAAAATTCCCAGCCCCCAGCACAGGGCACAGAAAAACTGACAGTTTGAAAGGCACTGTCATGTCCTACATCTCAGCTTCCCCAGGCAATACATGCTCTGTTCTCCCTAATTCCTCCTGGGAGGTTTCAGACCTGTCAGTATCCTAGCAGGTGCTCTATGAATGCTGTCCCAAAGAACGGAACCCTGTGCTGGGGCAGGATCTAGCTGTCTTCTGCTCTTGACCTCACTCTAACAGCAAACTGGACAAGAGAGCCCTGGTCCATCCTGAGCTGAAAGAACATGTCTTTCCACACCTGCTGTCAAAGTTTTCTCCTTTTGTCAGGGTTGCGGTGTGTGTGTGTGTGTGTGCATGTGTGTGTTCTCTCTGAATGCACAGGAAAATCCGCTTATCCTTACCAAATCCATCTCTTTTCCACTCCAGCCCTTGGGCAGCCTTGACAGTCCCTACCCTGTCATTTGGGAATTAGTTCCCCTGCCTATATCTACATCACAGAGTAATCAAAATTACTCACAACATCCAAACTGCTCTTGAATTTGAAACTTCTTGCTCGCTGACCGAGTTCAACAAGTTCAACTGCTTCCACACCTGGTTTCAGGTGATGGGGCCAAGCTCAAAAGGCAAAAGAATACAAAAATCACTGTCAAGGCTGCATGTGTGGGCCTATGAAATGAGCAGGTCCTGTGTTCAGAGCTTGGCCACATCCCTTGGAGCTCACCTTATTATATACCCAAGCATGTTTCAAAACACTCCTCAGCCCACAACATTTCTGGTTCCTAGCAGTTTTGGAAAAGGGCTACTCCACCTGCATCTGAAGATATGATGAGTACTCTGACCAAATGTGCCTGCATGTGCTTGGAAATGCTAGACAGGAGTGAGTCAAGACATCTCAGGTTGTCCCAGATGGCCCTCTAAGACTTTTAGCTAAGTTTCAGTCAGCATGCTATCTTCTGAATGCTTTCAATACTTGTAGTCTCAACTAAACCTTCCCCGGGGAACATCAAGCTCATTATCAAAGGTACAGCATTAAAGTCAAAGTTCAATCATGGGAACAGGTGATCATCATGTCCCCACCTCCCCAACGCCCTTCCCACACACACCCCTTACAGTTTTACTGAGTTCTGGAGCAAAGTGGATCTGTCCAGCACTGGATGCTAATGATATCCTGATACTGGAGAGATGTTCAGAGACTATGTAACCATTTGGAAGGGGAATGGGGGTGGGGGAATGTCCGTTGCAAGCTGTAGTTGTGACATGGAGAATAGTTTCAGCACTGAAGAAGCAACCAAAGAGCGGTGGTACGCGCAACAGTAAGAAAGAGGACCCTCCTGCGACAATGCAGACAGGATGCTGACTTATACAGCAGGAACAGTAGAAGTGTCCTCAAGGCAACTTAAGGGTGGTGAAGGATTTGGTCTTCAAAATGACTGTTGGCACTGAAGATGTAAGCAGATGCTGAAGTGAGTATGGATAGAGGGAACCCACAAAGCAGTGGGCTGCCGGTGTCTGCACAGTGACCCTTTTACACAGTGCAGTTCTGACCACTTGAAAGAGAGCGTGAGAGGGAACATACATCTCTCTGGGAGGACGCATGATCGTCAGACCCCTCGAAGACGGGCTCCCCTGTACATTTCCTGTTGCCTTAAGATATGCTGCCTTGTATATGTTCTTTATCAGTGAGAGCTCATGAGAGCAGAGATGATTTTATTGAACCCAAACCAGGAAGAGACAAAAGGAAATGATGCCAGAATGGAAGTAAAAAAGAAAACCCCGGTTCTTGTGAGCCTGAGATAAGAGGGTCACAAGGGAGAGACCAGCCTGGCGTGTTCATGGCATGTTTGAGACCAGCTGCGGATACAGAGCAGGACTCTACCTCAAAAAACCAACAAACCAGAGAGGAACGGGGAGAGGAGCAGAGGGAAGGGGAGGGGAGGGGAGGGAAGAGGGAGTCCAATGTGTTTCCTTAAATTCAATGCAGAATTGGCTTACAATAATGTTGCCAGAAAAAGTTAAACTGGGGCTGGTGAGATGGCTCAGCAGGTAAGAGCACCCGACTGCTCTCCCGAAAGTGATAAGTTCAAATCCCAGCAACCACATGGTGGCTCACAACCATCTGTAACGAGATCTGGCTCCCTCTTCTGGAGTGTCTGAGGACAGCTACAGTGTACTTACATATAATAAAATAAAATAAATCTTTAAAAAAAAAAAAGAAAAGAAAAAGTTAAACTAAGTATGGTATAATATCCTCCTAAACAATTAAAACTGTCTTAATTCAAGTAAGCCTGATTCAAGTAGATCTCCAAATGACATGGCTAGAAACTTGACTTTGGGGCTCAATATCTTCACTTTTTATTATGGCTTAAAGCTATAAGCCAGTTAAATGTTAATGAACTCTCTACAAATTGTGGCCCAGCATTCTTTTTATTCTGGTAATAATTAGGTAAGCAAGCCTAGTTCTCTAGAAAGGTCACTCCTGATTTATGAAAATAAAAGATTGCCATTTGCATACTGGAGGGAATTTATCTTGCCTCTTTCTCTGGGGTAGCACAAATGGCCCATTTCACCAACAGTAATAAGAAATAATTACCCCTTAAGGTATAAAAAGGTGGCCTATTTTTACTCCAGAGAGACATTTAGAAGGTTTCATATCCATCTGAATCGTTGAGCCAGAAAGACAGCAGAGCCAATACAAACTGCCACATATTGTGGTCAGAAGTTGTTTTGGAAGACTGGCAAGATGGTTCAGTGGCTAAAGGAGCTTGTAGTACAAGCTAGGCAACCCAAGTTCAATTCCCAGAACCTGCTTAAAAGTGGATAAAGTGACTTTACAAAGTTATCCTCTTACATACATGTGCACGCTGAGGCGACTGTGCTCACAGATATGCATCAAGCTCCTACAGACATGAGTTACTAATATATTGACTTATTGGGGAGGGAGAGTTTGCTCAGTGGTTAAGAGTTCCTACTGCTTGTCCAGAGGACCTGAGGTTCAGTTCCTAGCACTTATATGGCAGCTCACAACCACTTGCAGTTCCAGGTCCAGGGGATCTGATGCCCTCTTCTGACCTTTGTGGGCACCTACACAAAAGTGGCACATACACAAAAATGAATCTGAAAATAAACTTCCTCTGACTGCATCCTGTAGTCATGCCACCCCAATCCAGCTCACCTTTATATGCACTTACAAACTAAATCGATCTCTGCTTACATTGGTATCAGTTCTACCCTGATCTCCTCAGCTTTGCAAACAGTGACCCTGATCTACTCACTTCGTCCCAGAGGGATTCAAATATGTATCAAAGCCTCTAAGGTTTGGGGCAGATTCTATTACCCGAAGATGACTGGATAGGCTGAAGTTTTAAATCAATATGCAACATGGAAGAGTTCCTCTAAGATGCCCAGAGAGCAACCTGTGATATCCAACCAACATCCTCTGCTAGTTACAGGCACCAATTCCTCAAAGTGAGCAAATGCCTGCTATAGTCTGAGGGCAATGTTATTTTGTCTATTCCTCAAACCCAGTGTGAGTCTTTTGTCTCAATATGTCAGATTCAAAGAACTTATAACATGAAATAAGGGTGCATTTAATATCCTCTAGTTTAATTTTTTTTTCTAAAATTCTAGAGGCAAGCACCAGCAGTTTTCAAATCCCTGTGCCAGGCATCAGCTTTAACTCCACTTAACACTGCTTGCTCTGCGAAGTGCCTACCCTGTCTAGACCAGTGGTTCTCAACCTGGGGAGGTCCCAACCCATTTGGGGGATCAAATGACCCTTCCACAGGGATCACCGAAAACCATCAGAAAGCACAAATATTTACATTATAATCCATAACAGTAGCAAAATTACAGTTATGAAGTAGCAGCAGGAGTAATTTTATGTTTGGAGGTCACTTATAACCTGAAGAACTGTATAAAAGGGTCGCAGTGTTAGGAGGGTTGAGAATCCCTGGGCTAGACCTTTAACCTATATTTCCTGTCCCAGTTGACAAGAAGTTAAAGTTTCCTCTGGGGGAGGGTGTGGGGCAGAGAGTGCAGGAAGAAGAGGCACGTGGTCACACCATGTGCCTAGTACCTAGTAGGGTCCTTAGCAAACTAAACAGGAACCCTCTCTAGTCCTGACGTCGCTGACAGTAGGCTGTCCTAGAGCCTGCTCCAGGACCTTTTCAGAGGGCCGCAGTAGAGCGCTGTCATATACAGCTTGCACCTGCCTCCAGGGTTTCCTCCAAGGTCTACAGGTGCACCCTTGCAAGAACTCCCTCCAATTACTAGCCCTGCCTGGCTGGGCTCGGCTCCATGTCTGTGCTTGGTTGGGGCTGCTCTACACCCTGCTATCTCTACTCAGCAGAGCTCTCCTCTTCCAACGATGCAGTGCAGTCTCTATATGCCTCAGCCTGCATTCCAGTCTGGTGTTATTTCTGCCTTCTGAATGGACCCTGAGTGACCACAGCTGCTTTTACAAATAGCAGTTGAGTGTCATCAAACAGCTCACCCAGTTACTCTAGCAGTTCAGTTCGTAGCCAGCAGTTCAACCAAGGTCTACATGCAAAACTCAGGCTCTCCTCTGTAGGTGCCTTTCGCAGACCTCCATGAGGCCGCTCAATACTACACTGATCGTTAATGGTCTGTGCTGTAAGGGAGCGCCGAAAAGCAAGGCTTCTTCTAAGAAGCAAATAGGGGACAATCCAATGTCCCATTTCATACGCTTGTGAGATAAACACGCATTCTGAATAGTTCTGCCTTGAACTGGTAGAATTGACTTATAGACTGGAGCAATGCTTCTTATGATTGTAATTGCAGTCCATTTAAAGTTTCTTTGTGTAATACTATGATACATTTTACACATTTGTTGGAAGTACAGAATGACCCCATTTAAGTCGGGCTTTATCAAATGCATAAAAAGACTATTTAATGGGTTTCTCCATGGAGAAAACATTAAAAAAAAAAAAAGCATTCTAAAATACTGCTCCAAAGAATAATGTTCAGGGTCCTCTTTTCCTGAGACACACGAAACTGTGGGCGGTTCTACCCATCTATTTCAATCTTGAAAGACAAACAGCTATAAGCCATGCAATTCGAAGCCTAAGCAGAAAGTGATCTATAGCAAGAATAATTGTTTTAAGAGTTAGAGAAAAAGGTGCCTGCACCCACACACCAGAGCCCCAGCCTTCTTCATTTAAATCTCCCTGACACTGACATTTAATTGCCTACTAAAGAGTGAAAGTCTACGGTGCCTCTGAAACTTTGGGACTGTGCTATGACGTTTAGTAGATCAGACAGGAGCATTACAGAAATGCTCTCCGACATAATTTAATCTAGCAAGCGGTTTTTGCACATCGCACAGGCATTTAAATGGCTAATGCGATGCTCTGTTGTAAAACACGTCATGTGCCTGTGGATGTGCTGTGCGTGGTATAAAGCAAATGAGCTTGTCCCCAAAGTTTCCATGGCTTATTACTCTTACTGCAGTCTTCATTACCTATCGATCTTTGAATTCCTAATATTTAAACAGGCAGGATAGCAGCAAGCCATAAAATGTTTTGGTTTTATTTTTGTCCCTATCTATCTTAAAAATCTTTTATTTTTAATGGATGGGGTCATTATTTCTATTTCTAAATCCTCCAATGATTTCTGGCTTGTCTCTCTTTTTCCATATGTAGATATGTTCCTAATAGAACTGCTACTGAGCTTGAACAAAACCACTCCCAAGAAGTCACTGTGCAGTTTTGAGTCTATCTGGTGATCCCGTCCTGTACACTGCAGTCTAGACACTGCACTCTGGAAATCATCTGGCCATTTCTGTCTTAGATACAGGATAGAGAAATTGAAACACTGTCTAGGGGAGAAGAGGATCCTCTGCTCATGACTGATGATGTGATCCCCTGGATCACTTGTGTCTCAGGTTCCCAACACCGTAGCAGGGATGATCAAGTGGGTCCTGGGGTCAGATGCATCTGTAGGACCCAGAAAGGAGCACACATTTCCAGACTGCACCCCAGCTCCTCAATCAGACACTATGGCCTTCAGCTATCTGGGTGTTTTATCAAGCTTCCAGTGACTCTAATGTAGACTGTTTGACAATCATCTCCTAGAATAACACATTTAACTAGAACTCCTGGGACCAGCCTCAGGGATCTATTACATTTTAAAAGGTCCCAGAATAATCTAATCACTGACCTATTTTTTAAAAGACTGCTCTAGATTAGTAGTTACAAATAGTTTAAGAAGACACTTAGCAAGTTTTGGTGCGCTAGAGAATAGCTCAGTGGTAGAACGCTTACTCGGTGAGAGGGAGGTCATGGGTTCCATCCTTAGCACTTACAAAAAGGGGACATTGTTTTCTTTCAAAAGTCATATCATACTATGTTTGTTGTTTACAAGTTTTGTTTGCATAGTACAGTACATGTACAAGTATAACAGCCTGCGTGCAATGGACTTTGAAAAGTGTTACCAGAAAAAGTTGAAATCCAAATATTTTCTGCAATAAATAGCCAGATACACCATTTTCTTCCAAAGGACCTGAACAAAGCCATTTGGTCATCACAGTTCTCAGTATGACCTTAGTCATAAACACCTCACACATGAAGGACAATAAAACATTGGTGCTGGCTCAAAGACCTAAACCCCATGTTCTCATTCCTGGTCAGGACACCCTTCATCTGTTGTTCTTCTCCTAAGTGGATCCTCTTAACAAGCAGAAGATGGCCATGCTAAAAACAAATGCAAGAAATTAATAGCAGGGAGGATTTCATTCAAGCCCAGGAGCGCTCCTGCCTGCTCGCTATGATTTACAAATCTATCTTTTTATAACTCTACTAGCATACGTTATTGTCGGAAGCAGCAGATAAACTGAATCCAGCCATTCAATCATGCTTGCTAAATAGGCATACGTCAAGGAACACAGCTCTATCCATTACATTCATTGAGCAGGATCAAAGTACAAGGAGAAGGTACACACCATTTCGTGTATTCTCTTGGTAGTATAACCCATTTATTCTAGGTTCCTATAAGTAGGGGGGGTGACTAATAAAACATAGGGTAGGTAACTTGTGCAGATCAACAAGCTGAACTGGGATCAGGGAGGCAGGTTCTGAGAAGTCCTGGGTCTGTCTATAACGGGTCTTGCTCTCTGTCTTAGATTCTAGAGGTGAGCAGCCCTCATATCAAATGTCCATTGACTTCTGTGACTTTCAGGATGCCAAGGGAAGTAGGTGGTAGAGAATGAGTGTGCTTGGTCCAGATATCCCAGACCCCCAGAGACTGAGGAATGAAAAGAATGACGCGTCATTCTTCCTGACCACCCCCACCATCCTTCTCCAAACTTGTCTCTGTTCCTCCATCCCTATGCTTGGCACAGTGAAGCATCTCACCCCCCCCTTCAGGGTTACTCTCAGGTCTAAAGGTCCCGAGCTTCACTAGTGGAACAAAACTTCCTCTCACCTGATTCTATGTTCATTTCGGGACACAACTGTGTCTTTCAATGCCCAGGGGACCTGACATCATTGTTGCAATGACTGTAGAATTGTATGCTGTCTTTAGTCTCTGAAGTTCCTTGAAGGAAGTTTTCATGGATAATCCTGATTGTGAGAAAATCTGAGAGTCTACCCCTTATGGCTCTAACGACTATTATTATTACTATTATCTCCACGGAAATGGAGATGGCTAAATTTGTTGGTACATGCCAAAGCATGGCCATTGATTCAAGATGATCTATTACTATATGAGGCTCACAGCATCTCTAAGAGAAACACCAATGAACAGATGTTCCTTTACATTGTTTATAGTGACTGCGATCACTTAGCTCTCTGCTTGACATCTTGTGATCCACGTGGCTCTCTCAAGGCTTTCCAGATCAGTCCCTCATCTCTCCTATACCATGGTTTGAAACTCAGCCTAGGTCTACACTTTAGTCTATGCATTGACTCTTAACTGCTCATGGGAAAACATTTTAATTTTTACCACGTAACATGCATTATTTGTTTTGTAAATTTGAGGTTGGGGGATGTGGCCAGGGGTGTTGAGCCCATCTACCTTTTCAGATCTATAAAGAAGAGATCACTCTGGCGTTCTTATGATAAATAGTGCCATGCTGGTCTTTCCTACCACACTGCAAACCGATAATCAGGAAACAAAAATGTTCTGCTCATCTTTGTATCACTAATTCCCAGTCCCCCCAAAATGCTTGCTTTCATTAAATACTTAGAATTATGGAAAGTTTTTTTTTTTTTGACACAGATGAAAATAGAAATCTATTGGTGTTCTGTCTGTGGCAGGAAGAAAGACAGGAGAAAAGCCATCCCCTAGGCCCTAGTCACGGAAGGTCAACATCTAGGCCACGCCAATAGAAGAAGTCTTCCTAAAGTTCTCTCTTTTTTGAGGTGACTGGGGGTATCTCTGTCATTCTCTCAGTCTCGTGCCTTCCAACTAGGACTTAGGTATGATATCAGTCATTAAATCAGTCATTGGGGAAGAAAAGAAGGGAAAAGAGGGGACCTCCGCACCAGTCAATATGACAATACTCAGGGGACATAGAGAGTTAAAAGTAACAACATAGAAACTCTGTAGGAGGCAAGAGAAAGAACAAAAGCCAGTCCCAAAGCTTAAACCATCCACAAACAAAGGAAAGCCTAGAGTCAGCAACTGGAAGCAAAACTGCAAAGATACCCCAGGCCTGCTATTCTAAGAATCTGCATAATTAGGCTATGATTTAGCAGACCTCAGCACCAGTCAACAAGAAACACAGACTACAGAGCATACTGGGGCTCTGCTTAAAGGTGGCCAGTCAGGTTGGGTTTTACTTTGCAAAGCACAAAAGGACCTTGGTGAGCTCATGTTACAGGCCTTTCAAGTGTGTGAGGTAGAAAACTAGTGGACACTTAGTAGCAAATGGTAGTACTGGGGGCCCTAAAGAAAGCAAGCTTTCAAGACGTGTTACATCGTTTTTAAAATTAGAAAACAGATTCTATTGCAAAATCCTCCCAGCTGAGAGCAAGTTTACAAATTACCAAACTGCCATGAGTCAGCTTTTCCACCAGTCATTTTCTAGGACCAATGAGTTGCTCAAAATGTGGTGAACTAGGAACATTAACTTTCTCAGGGTCACTGTAGCTGGTGGGTCTTTCTTGTTCATATTAAGAGCTCCCTCAATGATCAAGTCACATTTTAGCACACAGACCACAGTGAACTCCAAAGAACAAGTTGTCTGAGAGAAGCACACTGGTCTGGGAAGCAGGGGGTCTGAGTTCCAGTCCTGTGGCTCTGTGGAAGGCAAGGTGACTGGCAGGCGCAGGAGAGATGTAATAGGATACCAGGTTCCCCACTGGAGATGCAATGTGCTAACCACTAGTGACACAAACAAGCACATCCCCTGTAAACGTAAAAGCTGGTCTCTTCCTTCTATGAGGGGATGGGGGGCACCATCCACCTTCAAGAATGCTGCAAAGATGAAATGTGTTCATCGACAGAATATAAAATATCGTAATATCTACTTACCAGCTTCTTTTTCTATCTGTCTAGTAAACAAGCAAAGATTGACTTTCCTCTTTGCAGGCCGTGACCAGTCTATTAGCTAGTGTAGTTAGACTCAACAGCTAGAGTCTTCAGTACACAAAGGTGGACCATTTCAAGAACTTCTAAAATTCTGTTTCCCTCAGATAGAAGATAGATCTTTCTATTTCTCTTCTCTCCATTCTCATTCTCTCTCTCTCTCTCTCATCATTTATTTATTCGGTTTTGTTTGTTTGTTTGTTTGTTTATTTGAACACAGAATCTTTTTATCTTGTCCCTGTCTGGTCTCAAACTTCTAAGCTGACTTGATGCAGCAGCCAATAGGAAAGGACTTGAACAGCTAGGATTACACTAAGTCCACCACTTAGTTTAAATATTGGAGGAATCTCACGGGCAACGAAATGTTTATATGTAACAATATTTAATAACTTTAAGTCTGGATTATCTATAAAAGCAATATCATTATCCTAAAATAAAACCAAATCCCCCCTCTTTCCATCCTACCCCTTCCCTTTGCTCTCCCTCCCCCCCCCTCTCATTTTTCATTCCTTTTGTTTAATGTCTTGGTATTTTTGTGATACAGTGTCATGAAGCCCACATTGGCCACAGACTCTCTGAGTGTCCCGAATGCTGGGTAAGTAACAATGAAGCCCAGCTCTGGGCCATTATGAGATACACTGTAACCTTACAGCTAGCCTTAGCCATATTGTGAAGAAAGACTATGCAACCTAATGTGAGCAGAATGAGAATGCAAAGTAAACCCCTGTAAATCAGCAGAGCATTGACCAGGTTTAGCTTAAGGACCAGTAACCCTTCAAGGAGCGGTGAATACGTCTAGAGGAGATTTCAAAAGAGCAGCTCCATTTCTGGAATATGAAAGACAGGGACCAAATGAGGGACTTGTGGGAGCTACCACTTCATGACATCTCTGTCTTGCCTTGACCATCACCACAAACATGTGGGCATCAATTGTTCCTTCAGAGTTACTGAGTCCCACTTGGAGCTAAAATTATCAATGTTAGTAATAGACTCACTCTATTCTGGGTTTAGAGAAGAGTTGCGGGGGGGGGGGAGGGGAGGATGTTCATCTCCTTTCCACGTGCACTTGACTGAGAGAAAACCAACTGGCACCAATTTTGATTCCCCACCCCCAACCTCTATCAGTTTCGGAGAGATGTTTATTAAAGAAGTGTAGACATGACCTTAACTATAGGACAGTAAAGTGAGTCTCCTATTAATAACGCTCAATAAGGAAATTCATTCGGCTTCACTATTTTATATCACTAACTTCAAATTAAAACAGAAAACCCATGGGAAAAACAGAAGATTTAATTAGGTCAAGGAAGATGTGGACTTGAATTATTTCTTTAAAAATAAGAGGCCTACCATTGGAGGTGAGGGGTTGGATCTCTAGATCCATTATGCACCCTTTCTACCCTCAGTGCTGAGATATATCCCTGACTCACAAGTTGGAGAGCAAAACTTTACATCTCTCCCATGCTTCTAAGAGTAACTCTGAACCACCCACTCTTCTACTCATAGAAGAAGTGTTTCCCACTCTCCTAAGGTCCCTGCCTTTAGGACTGCCACATGGCCTTCTCCCTCTCTGCTCTGTGCGACTTCCTTTGTCGCTCAGCCATTCTGAAACCTAACACCTTTAGGATGACTTTGAGAATACAAAAGAGCTAGCCATGAGATCTATCTCCCCATGACACATGTGCATGGTGGAAATGTTATAACTCCCCAGGAGATCAAATTCTCCGTGAAAAATTAGCAGTCAGTCAAAGGACAATTCATTGGCCACCCACACCTGATTGGCAGGGATCAATTATTAGTGCATAGGTCCTGATCTCCACCACACATGGATGGAATCAGTGCTGTCGAGAGTAGTGTTGAGGCTATGAGCTGTAGAAGACGTCTCCAGTGTCCCCACTGCTGGAGAGGCATCTGGGGAACAGGACAATTATACCTAGGCCATTTCCTTGCCCACTGGAACCATCATCCAGTCTGAAGGACAAGCCAACTTGTCCCTCAACTGTCTCTGAGGAACTCACACTACCATACTACACGGCTGAAGGGCATGTCCTCCTAGTGGCCTGGTATGCCCCTACCCACCTCCACACCCCTTCTCATGTGCAAATCTCCCCTTACCTCTTTCTTTCATGTTCTCCTGTGCCCTTTGCCTGGAGTACTTCATAGCATGCTCTTGAGATCCCTCCCCTAGTTGTTTGATATTTACTAACACCATTCTCATACGTCCAAGATTACCCTATCTAGGTTCATTTGTACACTTGGATTCACACTGAAACAGCAAGTATCAGCTACCTGGGGGTCCAGGAGGTCATTTATGGCCTGTCTATATTAATGCTGAGAGATTTTTCAACTCACATATCTGCACAAGAGCACACAGCCATGTCATGTCATCCTGTACCCCAACAACAAAAGACATTTGACAGAGGCCACAGTTTGATGCAATATGGACACAGAGGCTCAAGTTTACCTGACTTATCAGAGCAGATCCAATCAACGCACAGTTTCCCCTGAGTCAGACGAAGGCTCTGTAGAGCCTCCCGACCCTCAGCTTTGACGGGAATGCATGGCACACACGTGGTTGAATGTAATTCAACACTGACAAGAAAGTGAAAGTATCGCAGATTATGAAGGACAAGGTAGAAATCTCAGAGAAGGAGGCTTTGAAACCATAGTTAGGAAGTCAGATGAACGTCAGAAGCACAGACGGAGCATTCCAGAAAGCATAAACAAGGGTTGTCACGGGAGGGTCATTGCGTACTCATTCGATGAAAGTTTACCATGGCACAAATAATACCTAAGAGTGGCTAGAGACAAGGCTGCCAAGTACATCAGGAGAATGCTGGCATCTAGGGCAGGGTTGAGATTTTCACACTGCCATGAACATGATTCATTTCAGCCTTCATTGCAGGTACATGACAGGGGTCGGGGCAAGAGTATTATTCTCTCTCAGGGAGAAGGGACGTCATCAGACCGTAACTCACATTGAGCCATAGACTACCAGACAACCCAAAGTTAGACCCTGATGCTAGGAGTCACATCTCCTAAGAGGTGTATAGTATAACCACAAAGGGAGCCCACTCTAGGGTGATCTCAACATCTCTATTACTTGAGGAAGTTCTGTCTTCTTACATGTGTCACGTTAAATATTTTACCTTCAAATTTTACAGCCAAACAGCACTGGCATCTCAATACCCCCCCCCAAGGACCCTCATTCAATACCCCCATTCAATACCCTTGAATGTCAAGCTAATGATAATAGAAAGATGTCCATTAAAGAGAGGTGGAGAGAAGGCTGAAGATGTAACTCAGTGTTGGAGCCCTTGTGTGACATGCACTAGACCCAATGTCTCTCCCCGACGTCTCTCCCTGGTATCTCTCCCAGCGGCAAAAGGGAACGAGAAGTGGGATAGGGGAGGAGACAGGTTAGAGCAGTGTTTTCGGATAGGGACCAGACAAAGACTTACACCCGGGATCAACTCTCAGTGGTTGTTCTGGATCTTGTACAAAGGAAATCGTGTTAAGCAAGGACGTGTACATAAGAACATTGAACCCCTCAGCCATGGGCACAGCCACATTGCTTGCCGAAGCATTATGGGAGTTCTCCACTAGCCCTGCTGATCAACCTCACACCCCTACCGAGTGGATGTAAGGAGGAAGAAAAGCACAGTCCAGCCACCACGGGACATTTCCATCTTCTTCTGACCTCTGCGGAGGGATGCGAGTTCTACTCCCTAACTTCATAGGATCCCCCAAATCATTTCTGTACATTGGGTGGCTTCGTTCCTGAGAGAATCGATACAAAAAGAAGAAAGCCACATGGCTACAAAGAGGAATCCTGGGCAGTGTGAGTGCCAATCACATCAAAGGATACTTTATGTCTTCACAAGGATCATGGGTACCTTGTAGCTATTCTAGGCAGGTCCTCTGGCCTCACTGGCTGGCTAACCCTAACCCCCTTGGTGAACCCCAGGCTAACGAGGGCTAGTTCCAGACCAAATTCCAGAGCAATTCTGTTTCAAAAAATGAGTTAAAGACATGGAGGAATGCAGTGTCCTCTCCTCCCCAACACACATTTATGCGCATGTCACACACAAATGGACTCACACTCCTGCAACAGGAGGCTCCCTAGCTCCATCCATTTGCAGATGAGAGCTCAAAAGTCCAAGATACAAACTCACTTTCCTGGGTTGGCATACCAATAAAAGGAGAGATTATAGCTGTGGTACTAGAATAGTAAGATATGAGCATTGGTGGAAAGAAAATGCCAAGTTCAACATGGGAGTGAAGGGGGAAGAAAAAAAAAAGCCAGTTAGAGCTGTCAGAGGAAGACCAGAGAGAAACCAAAGGTGCGACTTCTAACAGAAGATTTGAAATAGCCAATTCGCCTTTGAGGAAAGTAAGACCCAAGCAGCCAAGATACACAGACCTAAAGTCTTGGAATTGGTGCATTCTACTGGACAGACAAGCTTGGAAGCAAGTGATATTGGCCTTGGGTATTGACCAAGTATGTCTTCACCTTCCCAGATCCCCCCAGTTCTCCTCTGCCCATGATATACACACATAGGAACAACCCTGAATATATCACTGGGATTAGGGACACACCCAGTTTCATATGTACCTGTTTTAAGCTGGGAATCTGTGCAATCCTTGGTGTGTGCCCGGGGCCTTTGCATCCTCATTGCTGGCCTCAAATGCTCAACTCTAAGGACTCTAGAGACTTGACACTGGGGGAGTTAATCTGGTATGCACTCTCTTAGAAATATAAAAAAATAAAATGAAGTGAGCTGCTAATGAGCTGGCACATGAAGCTAGAGAAAGAACACTTCTGAAAGTGAGCAGGAGAAGGAATTAAAGCAGAAGGCATATGATGGATAATGGGGATGGGGTTGCAAATGCACAGCAGAAATGGATCCCATTGGCCTTCTAGGAGCTTACTCAGCTCCCTGGGTAGAACCTGCCATGGGATGTTCTTCTTTCTGCAGCTACATCTACCCTGTGACACTACTATACCCATATTTTTGCAGAGCCAGAGATCAGACAGGTAGTTTTCCAAATTAGTAACAAAGAAGGCTAATCCCACCAAGTAATTTGGAGGAAGACTTGGCCATGTAAAAAAAAAAAAAAAAAGAAAAGTTACAAAATCCCTTTTAATAAGCTTGATTGACTAAGAGGCTTAGAGACATCACCTGAATGTTCATTTTAAGATAATAATAAAATAATAGAACTTCCAAATGAACGAAGGATGTTGATTAAAATGCAGCTTATCAGAACGAAACTTACCCCATGCCATTTCCTTTTACAGTTACTAAAGTAACAACAGAGAAAAAATAAGCTTCAATCATAAAACCATGTATATTTCCAATTTCCCCAGCAAAACATGGGACCATTTTATGTGCTGGGAAATGCCTGCCCAGTGTGATGCCAGGCCTTACAACCCAAAGTGAATAAGGACTTTGCTTAAGAGGTGTAAAAGGCGCATTCCCCAGCACTTACCTCTCCTGACCGGGTGGCTAGCATGCTTCTTCCGGTGTCTGCAAACACAGGCTTTTATCTGATTTGCGGTAAATGGATATTTTAAATGCTTGATGAGGCAGAGGCAGGGCCAGCCTTGGAAGGGGAAATCATATCACTTAAAAGTAGATTTGCTTTAACTCTAGGAGTTCCAAAGATGGTTGTTTGTGAGTGTCTCTGCCAAGGGGACAGAGGATGTGCACATATGCAGGAGAAATAGCAGAGGAGCGATTCGGGTAACTCATCTCTGGCATCTGATGCTAAAAGCACAAATTGTCTCCACTGTCTCATCATGGGTTTCAGCCAGACTTTGAGGAATGGACCAGACCGTCTTTAATTCCACTCAAATAGGCTCTAAGTCCCATGACAGGCAACCCACAGTATATGCCACTTTAACCCATGCAACCAGTTTTGTGGTTTTGTTTTTAGACATAACCATAGTCTCACCACCTACCCCCTCAAAATTATTGGCTTATAGCTTTTGATATCCCCTGGTATATAAGGAGACCAAGAAAAGTTCTGGATTATAGGGAGAAAGGCAATTAATGAGCAATTACTATTTAAAGAGGAAAAAAATCCCTGTCAAAACAGCTTGACAAAGAAAATGGTGGTTTTTAGCATACACAGCTTGCAATAATGTTGCCAACAAAAACAGTGGGTGGTGACTCTGCCAGCTAAATGGAGCTGCAGTGGGGAAAGGGGAAGAGACACACACTGCACCCCTCCTCCCTTTCTAGTAGCCCCTGGCCCACCATACCTGGCTCTGTCCCCACAAGGCTCCCAGCTCTTCCTAAACCATTTGGGGGACTTGTCTGGGCAGATAAGAACAACTCAACAACCTACAAAACCTGCCACGAGTAAGCAACAGTGCCTCTCTGACAGACTTCTCACGCAGAGCAAACGTAGACCGCTTATATGGAATGGATGAGGGGAAGAATTCTAAAATTATCCTAAAGTTAAACACTGGTAAATCCATCTAAAGGTTTTTCCAGGACATCTAGCTGGAGGGTTAGCCCTACTGGGGATGTCCCAAAATGGAAAGGAAGGCTGTGGGTTCCTAAGACAACTTGGCCTCCCCGCTCTTTGAGTCATATGGGGGCTGCAGCAGAGGTCTTTGATCTGCAAAGAATTCATCTATCACCATCTTGCTACTGCTGGGATCAGCATCTGTCACTGCTTAGGGTGAGATTAACAAGAGAGAAAGAGGAGAACTGTGTAACTGGGTTTACTGTGGCTGCAGAACTGGCTGCACCCCATACAAATCTTCTGTACCCTACCCCCTACCCCCAACACCCCCCACCCCTACCCACCCCACCACTAGCTCATGGCTAGTTACCTAGCAAGGTCAAGGCCAAACTGAGTAAAGCACTTTCTCTAAACCAGGTTGGGGGTGACAGGTAGTCCCTCCATATCCAATACAGATACATGGAAGAAGAGAAGGTTAGCCCATTAATGCCCTGTGTGTTCAATTTACCTCAGCCAGAGTAAACTGCTCACTGTGGGTTACTAGCCTCATGCTATATGCTAATTAAAATAAATAGAAAATAACAAAGTATTTAATATTTATTTATTTATTTATTTATTCACCTTCTTTTTTTTAATGCCTATGAGTGTTTGTCCTGCCTAAATGTCTATGTTCCATGTGCCTGCCTGGCTTCCTTGGAGGCCAGAAGAGGGTGTTGAATCCCCTGAGGATGAAGTCACATGTGTAGGTGCTGGAAATCAAATCTGAGTCCTCTCTAAGCCCTGAGTCATTTCTGCAGCCGGCAGGAAATGAAAATTTAGCATACTTTCCTTTCAGACTCGAGCCTCAAGCCAAGTGCTCAGCAGACTGGCTGGCTGGCTCCCTCATGGCCAAAGTTTGAAGGCATGGTTTGGAAACTCGGCAGTTTCTTTTGAGGCTTTGGAAGGTCTTTTAACAGATGAAGCAATCTAAATACCGAGTGCAAACAGTAGGCTGTTGACATAGATCTAGATTCAATGGAGGAATGGGTTGTCCTAGTGGCAAAGGGCAGGGCATAGTATCTTATTTTACCCAAGACTTTCTAAAGTATACTTTAAAATAACCCCCCCCTGCCATGTTCCTCACGCCTCTTTAGAGGACAGCCGAACCCTTTCTCCTCCAATGGTTTCCTTTAGTTCCTTCAGTTCCTCCCAGGGCTGTCAGGAAAAAAATCCTTACCCTGCAGTACCCTGAAATGCCCAAGCTGCTCACACGGCTTCCAGGCAAATTGATAATGATTTTGTAACAGAATCTGATATTCTGCACCAGGTTTATGCACCCCCAAATCTGCAGCCCTTTGTGAACTGATGGCTTTATGGATTTGGTTTTCCTTATCTTGAGACAGCTTTTAAGAGGGTCTTGTAATCGACTCTTATTAAGAATTCTCTAGTTTCTACTTGGATGACAAAACTCATCCAGGGAAGGAAAAACAATAATCACACATGACAAACTAGGAGTAGGGGTGAAGTGGAAAGGAGACAAAATGGGGAATGTAGAGACCACTATGGAAGCCCTCGGAGACCTGGATTCCCTCCCCATGTCCCAAGTGCCTCCTGAAACCACCTAAGTGTCTAGCCTGAGAGTTAGCACAGTGGGGGACAGTCCTTGGATAAGGAATCACAGATGCCCAAGAATGATTTTGACAGCGACCTTGAATGTGGCTGTTTCATTTTCTCCCAGAAGGCTGTGTAAGGAGGCGTGACTCTGGCAGGGTTTGGCATGGGAGGGCGGTGGAGGGGGGAAGGGGGGGTAAAAATCAAAAGCTTCCCCACGTAACTCTGCAACCCCAAAGTGGGCCCAATAAGTGGACCTCACTCCTTGGTATCTAGGCTGATCAGGACAATATACAAGTCTGCTTAGCTCCTCTGCCCTTTCTCAGGAGTCCCACCGAGGAGAGTAACATGGTCAAGGAGAAATGTGATAACTAGCTTGGGAAGAGCCAGACCTCTTTCAGCGGCAGGACTATCTACAGGTTTGCCCAAAGATAGCCTGGTCTCCTGCTGGATAAACGGAAAGAACCTTATAGGTGAACATGGGACTGGATGTTGACAGGCAGCTCCAGAGCTCAGGGGACCGGAGACTTAGCTAGAAGGCTGAGCCAAACCCACACCACAGTAGATCTGTGGCTCTTAGATTTGGTCGTCATAAATCTGGGTCACTGGGAGAGATTTTCAGTGTTGTTTAGGAGTTGGTCGGACAACTCCAGCATTGGCAACGACATTTCTCCCAACAGTTCGAGGCAGATGATTGCCTTCCCGGGACACGTGACCCTAGTATCCAAAGTTGGCCCAGGCATGCTTAGGAAGCTTTCTAGAATGGTCATGATCCCGTTTTCAGCCCTGGCAATTTAACCCTCACCCTAGCTGCCCACACCAGCCCTGGTACCACAGTGCCCAACCTGTAGCTCTCTCGGGCTTGGAGCCTATTTAGACCTGATTCCTCTTCTTCTGCAATCGTAGCTCCCCTGTAGCTATGGAGCAAAAAGAGAGGCTCAGATTCTCGGAGTAGCCCGACTGTCCCTCATACCAGCAATCATCTTTTTTGCACCTGGAAGTTGTACCTTTGCAAAGTAATTATTTTAAATATATAGTCTGCTTCAGGATTTAAAAAGGATTTTCTCCCATCAATCTAACTATTAAAAAAAAAAAAAAAAAACCACCAACTAAGTATGATGCTCTCCCACTAATTGCAGACAAGTCTAAGAAGCCTGATTTTGAAGTAATCATGCCCATTTGTTTGATGAATTCCGCAGTCACATCGGGAACGATCCATGAAGCTTCTCAGAGAAAAGCACACTAAGGCCCAAAAGAGAGAGCTATGGAGTAATGTATTTGGACTTTTATGTAAATAAAAGCATTATTAATGCTCGTAGCTGGTATGGGCGGTTTAAATCTACAGTCTTAAAGATAAGCATGGATTTCTCTATAAAACGGTTGATAGACCAGAACGTATTAAGGAATTATTAAGCTGCATAGAAATCTCTCCTTCTCTGCTTTATGTCCCGAATATGGAAGGCACATGTGCTGATGTCAGCTGATGGCATACACAGTCTTATGGTGGGAAAGCCTGGTGTTCACTCCCCAGCTAGAGCCAGGGTTCCATTTGTCCAAATTGCTAAATCACTGGGTCCTTCTGAGTCTTCATTCCTTTTTTTTTTTTTTAATTTGGAGTATATAATATTCAGAATTCATCCCGAAGTTGTGTGTATTTTTCCATAGCTCTACTTTCTCAGAACCATCCATGCAGTAAACACTCAGAGACAAAAACGACCATTCTCCAGCAGCGGCTCACACGGCAGTCCTTCAACCTCTGTCAACCGATTTTGTTAAACATGCATGGAAATAGGTGTGAGGATGCTCACCAACTCACTCATGAAACACAACAGAGTGACAAACACCTTCACACACATTATCACATAACCGCCTCACAACAACACGCTCGACCAGAAAAGACAAGCCTCGCCGGTCCCATTCTCGTAGCTGAGGAAAATGAGACCAAAGAGAAGACAAAGGAAGGGAAGTGACCACAGATGCGGTGACAGATTGGATTACGAACCCTTTCCTTTCTAGTCAGAACACCTTCAAGATTTTTGAAGAAGTATACATTCTTAAATCTCCACGTGGGATTTTCATATATGAATGCATTTCATTTTGGTGGATTCTCCTTTTCCTGCTTCCCCCCCCTTAACTCCCACCCCCATCCCTTTACATCATTCAACCCCAGAATCACTCTATCTACTTTTATTTCTGTTGTCTTCCCACCTTCTTTGAATATAATCCACTCAGATGAAGATTGGATCTTAAAGATCGTACCAATGGTGTCTGGTCCCGGGTATCTTTGGCCCCCTCTTTTCCCATTACTCCTGGTCCAAATGGCCTCCAAGACCTGAGCAGATGTAATCTTCATCCTTCAGCCTCTGGAGCAGCTGGGACTACAGATGTGAAGCATGGTGTCAGACTCTGTTATGAGAACGGAAGGGATGACAGAGGACCCGAGTACCAGGCCAATGCCTCCTGTGTCAGCCTCATTTAATTCCCAAGTCTAACGTTAAACCTTAGCTCTTAGGAGAAACCATTAACAACATCATACGTATACACTCACCACAATCTCTGGCTATTTCTCATCTTTCTGACTCGTTAGGACTCACCTATGCTCTGAGTCTTTCATCAGAGTCAGACTTCACCTGCTACACAAAATCCCAGCATGTCCTTCAAACCAAACAAATCCTTTAGAAAGACTTAGCTGCGTGTCTTAAGGAAGCATTTTTAGAATCCACTGAACTGGCGCTTTGTTTAATCATAAGCAGTGAGTACACATGGTTGGGTGACTGGCCAGTGGGAGCAGCGAGTGGACAGGAAGGGCCCAGTCCCACAACAGTTTCACACAATTGAGAAAATGCTAGATGTGTGTGTGTGTGTGTGTGTGTGTGTGTGTGTCTGCACTATAGTAGAAAATTAACTATTTGAATTCATTCACCCCCACATTCTGTGCAGGAAATCCTTTGTCAGACTATTAAAAATGGCAATGTGTCATCCACTGGAACTTAGCAGCACGCCCTGGAAGGTGGATGAGGAACACCGTATGTAGAATCCCTTTGCAACGCTACGCTGGTCCATCATTCCCCAGACAATGACAATGTATGAATGCCTGAGCTTTCTATACAGATATATCCTATGCTCAAACTCAAGGAATCCTCTGTGGAGAGCAACATGTTAATGTGTTAATGACATAAATAATCGAGTCCTTTGTAAAAAATGTTGTCCCTTCTTTAAAGAAATAGGGTTGGGAGGACAGGCGGTGACACATTCAGATAACAATGACTCTTGATACATGGGTGTACAGCCATCCCCATAAACAGGAACTCCCCAGCAGGAGCATTTCCTCCCCTGGGATCTGTAATTTGGCTGTTGCCCCAGGGAACTGAGGAAAGCAATTACAGAGGGCACAGAGGCTGACATCCCTGCATCTGCTGAGGCGAAGCCAGCAGGGGAGATTCATTTGTACCTCAGGAATTCATGGTTTCCTCCACGATGGAACCCCGTGGGCTGAAACTCATCTCATCTGAGGCTGGGACAACTTTCTGAAATGAAAACTTCCTCAGATTTAGAGTGCCAGTCTTAAAGGTTAGCCCACTCGGAAGAATAGATTTGTCAGAGGTAACCACACACAGCGCACTAACCCAGAGAAGTCTCTGCGTGTTTTTATTCACTGCAAAGTATCGGTGACGGGCATACAGACTAGGGGTAGCATTTCTAAAGGCGTCAGTGTGGCGGTGCTTTGGCAGCAGAAGCAGAAGGATCACGGATCCAAGTCCCACGTGGGTGCCACAGTAAGGCCTTGTCTCAGAACATAAAATCAAATTATAAAGGATATTGGGCTCAGAAAAAAATAAATTCCTTGCTGTCAATGTTAAAAAGAAAATCCACCTGCGGGTTACTGCCATCCCTGGGGGTCACCGCTAGAGGGCAGTGACAAGCAATTGCTCCACGTAGAAAATGGGAGCAGGGATAATTGCATTCTAAGAGGACAAGGTTCCCTTCCAGAAAACTATGCACCTTACTGTACCTTACTATGACCACAGAACCAAGAAATGAGTGTGTGTGTATGTGTGTGTGTGTGTGTGTGTGCCTGTCTCTTGTCACAGAGCATGATTGACAGGCATGTATGTTTAGGCATGACGCCCACCTGATGCACACATACAGCCAACTTTTACTAAACACATACAGCGTGCCAATCACTGTGCTAAGAACCTGGAGGGGAAGGTGCCACAGTCTGAACTCAGAACGACAAGTTATCGGCACTCTGAGTGGGCCCTTTGCCGACAAGTAAACAGGTCGAGAGGCAGTTTATAAATGGCTCCCGTCGCCCTGGCAACCTTCACTGGTCCGTGGTCTACACATTAAGCATGAAAGCACACAAGGCCTCCAGGGCTGTGCAGACAACATGCTTCCAACACTGCTGAGCTGTGAGTGGTCAGAAAGGAAGGAACACCCAAGTCCTCAAGACCTGAAAACCTTCCAGTCACCAGACTTCCCCCCCCCCCCCCAGCAGGACTGTTCGGTACTGTGTGACCAGCCATAGGTAGCTAATCTAACTGAGCAAAAGATATTCCCCCAGTTCGCTTAATTTCCACTAGATTAAAAAGTAAAATACATCTCACTGTGAGACTGGAAGATTAAGGCTAGACAAGTGATCTTTTCGCATGTCAATATGGGGCATATCTAGGCAAAATAGTACTTTAAGAGGCATACAAGCAGAGCTTCTTTAAGAATCTCCATATTTCAAAACATCTTTAAAGGATAGGAGATACTTATACAGTTGTAGAGACTCAGCTCATGTGCCCACCAGCAGCAGCAGAGGGGGCCAAGTTAGGGCAGTAAACAGAAGCAAAGGCAGGGAGTTGCCCTCTAAGAGCAGGGCACAGGGCCCCAGAACAGCAGCAAGGGGGGCATGGATGAGTAACCACAGGGGCACATGAAAGATGCCTCGTCACTTATCACCACAGTTCCTGTATCCACCACCCCCCTGCACCCTAAGGCTGAAGAGTAAGGAAGCTAATTGATCTGTAATCAAAAGATGGTTCTTATCCACCCCAAAATGCATGGCAGAGTGCTTGCGCGTGGAAAGGCCACTTAAGTGCACCACAGAGCGTAGAGATAACTCCTCTGTGGGAAACAAACCCTGAGGACACTTGGGGAGACCCAAACCCCACAAGTGAGTGCTGCATTTATCAACCCAAGAGAAGTATATGCTACCCTGAATGGCCACTCATGGGCAATACTAGAAACACGGCAGTGGGCAGCCACCAGCCAGAGTCTTGGAGTTCGGAAGCAGAGGACCTCCTATCCTAGACACTATACATTTTCCTCTCTGCACGGCTCTTGGTCACTCACAGGCAGTGTCAGATACCCAACAGGTGAAAAAAAAATTAAAAATGGGTCAATAGAAGACATCATGAATGGGTTGGCCCAAGCTGAGTATTGATCACATAGAGCTCCTAAGGGAGACTATCAGCATCGGGCATCTTTCCAAGCTGTCGACCCCTGCCTTCACATTGTAGCAACCAGACACACCCGGTGCAGAGGAGTCCAGCAGTCCCTGAGGGTTAGACCACATCTCAAGGGTCCCCTCAGTTTATTCCAGTTTCAAAATTCGAAGTTGAGAGCTTCTAAGATCAGCAAACTAGACCTTCATTCCCATGGGGTATTGACAGGTCGAGGCCCATTCGGTGGTTAAAATCATGATCATCCAAGGGGCTAATTAATCACTGGTCCTTCGATAGTTCGCATCACCTATCCCACACCTCAGGTAATCCGGACCTGTGGCTTTAAGTGTCTTTGTTATCAAATGGTTTTCCTGCTAAAACAAGAGCTCTGGCTGAAGCTACAAGAAATCTCCAGAGGAAGAGAAAACATTTTTGTCCTAATGAATCTGAAAGTATCGCTCTTTAGAGAATTTGTGTTTTCCCCAGTAAGCCCTCAGAGCTATCAGGAGACTGTTTTTAATTGAACTTTGCAATATCACAGTGCAACCAAGGAACCCTGATGCCAGTAGAACTATTCTAAGACATGGTGAAATTCCATACCATTCTTTCCTTCTTACAAATCAACACATATAACAGGTTTCTAGTCAGCTTCACTTCATATGAAATAATTTTGGTAAACTTTAAATGTCTACTAGAATACAGATTTGCCATATTTCAATAAACTTTAAATATCTACTGGCATCTAGATTTGACTGTCTTCTACCCCCAAAATATTCACCTGTTGACAGAATTACATGGTAATCTTGATGAGTAACTTAAAATACTAATAAAAACATAGTTATAAAATTAAACTTGACTATACACAGTACACACAGAATCACAGCTATATAACTAGCTTCCAGATTTATTAGATAAAGCACTGTCACATTTAAAGCAGTTACCACACAGGTGAGCAGGCTGCCCATACATTTTACCCTCACTCACTTTGTACAGAAACAAAGTATAAGCCTTCTCTCTTCTCCAGGCTCTGCTGCCTCTGATGCAGGTAAATTAGGGCATGCACAGTCGCTATCTATTCCCAAGATGCTTGATACTAATACATTGTGTGACAAAATAGGAGACTACAAAAGAGCTTAAGGACACCGAATTCAAAATCAGACGGGGATATATTTGGCTGCAAAAGTCTAACCGGAAGTTATCAATAGTTCAGAGCATATATATATATATATATATATATATATATATATATATATATATATATGGTGGGTGTGTCACTGTTGGGGGGGGGGTATGGGCTTTGAGGTCTTAGATACTCAATGCCTAGTGTGGCTCAGTCTTCTTGCTGCCCGTGGATCAAGATCTAGAACTCTTAGCTTTTCCAGCACCCTGTCTGCCGGCACACAGCCATTACTTCCCACCGTGTCATGATGATAACGGACTAAACCTCTGAAATTGTAAACCAGCCTCAACGAAATGTTTTCCTTTATAAGAGCTGCCATGATCAATGGTGTCTCTTCACAGCAACAGAAACCCTTACTGAGACAGGGGGGGCATGAATAACAGTCTTCAAGGGCATGTAAAACAGCTGCCTGCACCTAAATGCACCAGGGCTGGTCTCCTAAGGAGCCCAGGGGGAGCTCATTGAAAGCAATCTACAAAGTAACCCAGAGACTGGTTCCTTGGCTCAAGTAGGAACTCCACAGCCTGAGCTGTGAGTCTGTTTCCCACGGGATTTGAAAAATTGGGGGAGTTTAAGGAGAGATACCTGATACTGGTTTGTGCTATACTGAATTGAGCTCCCTCTATTAAGTACCCAGGCAGGTGAAAGTATACTATATAGAGGCACCCAAGATGGTGTGGGGACAGAGAAAAGAGGCCTATGTTCTCCTGTGAGGAACAAAGGCTTTGGCTGGGGAAGCAATCAGCTTAAGGATGAGCATGCTCTGACCCATCAAAACTTCTGGGAGTTCCCCTTCCTCTCTCAGCCTGAGAGCTGATGTACAGAGGTCTATTTAGCCATGGGCCCAGTGAGAAGCCATGACCCCAGAAACCCTTCAGGGTCTTGAAGTTTAAATTTTTTTGATGAATTGAGCCATTCATTTCAAATAACAAACAGCAAAAGTAACTGAACAATAAATCCAGGTGCTGAACATGCTATGGTAGAGGAGGTATCTGGGGGAATTGACAAAGGTATAAAGGGCATTCCATTCTTTAGGCTCACAGTTAAAAAGAAAGGTCAAAGGAGAATTTACAGATGATAGAATGGACCTTACTGAGAGACTGGGGGGACACGGGGGAGTAGTCAACTCCCGAGTGTTCTATTGCACACACATAACAAAGCGTCACCTATGAACAACTAGCTGGACATGGTGGCATAAGCTTACAAGTGTAGCATTGGGGAGACAATGACAGGGAGAAGACAAGAAGGATTTAACAAGAGGCCGGGCAGGCTATGTGATATATCCTGTCTCAAAATAGAACCCAAATCTTCAAATTAAACTACTAGGGTGTCTGTCTTAGATAGGGTTTTACTGCTGCGAACAGACACCATGACCAAGGCCACTCTTATAAGGACAACATTTAATTGGGGCTGGCTTACAGGTCCAGAGTTTCAGTCCATTATTATCAAGGGAGGAGCATGGCAGCATCCAGGCAGGCACGGTGCTGGAGGAGCTGAGAGTTCTACATCTTCATCTGAAGGCTGCTAGCAGAATACTGTCTTCCAGGGACCTAGGATGAGGGTCTTAAAGCCCACGCCCATAGTGACACACCTACTCCAACAAGGCCACACCTACTCCCACAGGGCCACATCTTCTAATAGTGCCACTCTCTGGGCTGAGCGTATACACACCATACCATAGGGTTTATTAAATTCAGGTATAGTGATATACCCCAAGTTCAGGTGGACTCCTGTCTGCCCAACAGATGTGAAATTTTCAGGCTTTCTGAAAGTGAAAAGTATTTCCGTAAGTACGTTCTGGCCAGAGAAAATAAAACCTCAGTGGTACTATTACCTGGCTACTTCCATATGCCCCCTTGAAGCCAGTCTGTACTACCTTACCACACAAACTGTCCCCTAGCATGTATGATGCTGAGATAAGGACATGCATGACAGCTGGGGCATGAACAAGCATCTTCAGCCCTCGTTTGTGTCACAGGTATCCTGATCTGGAGCCTAAATATCCCACACAAAGCGGACATGTTCAAGGCTTGCTCGCCACGATGTGCACATGCTAGAGGGTGAGGGTGGCTTCAGGAGGCAGAGCCCAGTGGACAGAAAGGCAGGTAACTGAGGACTCACACCTTATACAACAGAAACAGACACCTGAGTCCTTCACTGCTCCCTCTCCTGTTGTTCTCCAACAACTACACTCCTGCCTGACGTGATGCACAGGCCCAGAGCATGAGGAAACAGCAGCCGTAGACTCAACCTTCTGACAGCATGATCTGAAAAACTATTTCTCCTTATAACATCACCTGGGGCATTTCATTACCCAATAGATGGCTGATTAACTCAGCATAGTAAAGAGAGTGAGAAGGAGGGAAACAAAGGTCTTCCTCTTTTACTTAAATATAAACATATTCTACACACTGCGCCCATCATCACATTAGATTGGACCTCATCCTGATTAAAACATAAGATTTTTATACCAAGATAGCCCATCAAGGCATTACACATATATATTTTTTTAATCGTTGAATTTTCTTATTGTTTTGAAAAAAGAAAACCTTAAGTATTTCAGTTTCCCCTCTGCAGATGCACGGATTAACAAAGGTGGAAACACAGAACAATTCTACCGACAGTGTTCCTGAATCAGTCTTCAGCAGCTCCCCATACTGTATGTGCTGGAGAGAAGTGTAGACACCAAGTCTCTTTTCTCTTGTTATCTATATGTAAGTGCTCACTACGCTCAGAATCAAAACAGCAACTTCTAAAAGCCAATGGCCATTCTTCCATTCTGGTTTAAGTACTCAAGGATACTGGTAAGTCTTGCCAAATTCATATAAACTTTCTAGGGGAAATATATGGTAAAACAAGAAACAACTGTGTTCAAAAGTGAGAAAACATGCTCTTTTATCCTGGTTCTTTTGGAGGTCATCCACATGGCCCTGTCGTGGAAATCAGACGGTTATTGGGACTAAGAGCCAAGCTGTCTGAATTAGTATCGTATCGTGCATATATAGGAATATGCTACCATTTTGATACCATTGATTTTTTTTTAGGACCTCTGCTCACTATAGTCAACTCAGCTCGCTCAGCCCTGCTTGCTTCAGCCCCAAGCTTTATTTAAAGTACACTATAGCTGTCTTCAGATGCGCCAGAAGAGGGCGTCAGATCTCATTATGGGTGGTTATCAGCTACCATGTGGTTGCTGGGATTTGAACTCAGGACCTCTGGAAGAGCAGTCAGTGCTCTTACCTGCTGAGCCATCTTGCCAGCCCGATACCATTGATCTTGTCCCATACATTTCCCTTGCTCTACCAGTATGGCTGATGCTCATTCTCATTGTCAAGAATAAAACTTGGGGTGAACCATGGAAAGTTAGCAAACAATGGGCTAAGTACAGAATGACCCCGTATAAGTTTTAAGATCTTAATTCCATCAACAGAAAGAAGGGACCTGATGAAGAAGTGCCATTCACTTTTAGAGTGTATAAATCTTGCAGGATGAAGGTTGTTTAAATACAATTAAATCCACTCTGGAGCATGAGGAAATAGCTATGATGGTTGGAAAGTTGTTTTGATCTTCCTCGTTGGTTAAATTATGATAGATGACTGATGCTTGCTGCTGAATTTACAGGCAGAGTCTGCGCTTGAACTCCGCGTCTTTATCAAGAGCTCCCCATCGACAACCATTCCATATCCATCTCCATCGAGTCTCTGTGACACTCAGCAATTATGATACAGGGAAAGGCCAGAGCCTTACAGAATAAGTCCCTCTGTGCCAGTTGTGACGTGACAAGCACTCACCATGTCAGGGAGACGTTGCTGTCTCAGCAGATCTACAGTTTTATGGATGTGTAAGTAAGCTATACATACCCAGCAAAGACAAAAACATTCCTGACTCCATAGTGAATAGCCTTCAGGGAGGGGATACATGATGATGACATGGTACAGAAATCTCATGATTACCTTCCATGTTTCTTGAATAACACAACATCCACAGATAAAAGAACTTGTAATTTATATTTTCATTGCATGAAGAGAAATGCAGACAAGCTGAAAGAGTTGTCTTTCAGGGAATATGGGTCTTGAGTACTGTCTTCTAGTTAAATTTACGTTTCTAATATTTGGGTGTACCATGACAACCGTTCTGTGGTGATATAAATAAATGTCTGTGTTAGTTAGGGTTTTACTGCTATGAACAGACACCATGGCCAAGGCAGCTCTTATAAGGGCACCATTAAATTGGGACTGGCTGCTTACAAGTTCAGAGGTTCAGTCCATTATCCTCCAGGTGGGAACACGGCAGCATCCAGGCAGGCATGGTGTGGGAGGAACTGAGAGTTCTGCAACTTCATCTGAAGGCTACTAGCAGAATACTGCCTTCCAGGCAGCCGGGATGAGGGCCCACAGTGACACACCTACTCCAACAGGGCCACACCCTCATATAGTGCTACTCCCTGAGCCAAGCATATTCAAATCATCACAATGTCTATCCACCCCGGATAGAGAACCAATGTCAGACAAAAAGTTCCCAGTACCACTGAAGGCCAGGCTGGTAAACCAATACATTGTACTTGGGTTCCTGATAGTAGGCTGAATGATGATTGCTCATAGGAACATAAATAGCTCCAAGTGCACCACCAAAGCTCACCCAAGCAAGGGTTACAGCTCAGACAACGGGAAAAACAAGAGCACACTAGCACAGCCTGCAGCCGCTCAGTTTGCGGGGAGGGGCCTTTCCAGGTACCACAGTTGCTCCGAGCCTCACTGAGACAGCTCAGCTGGTCTGTGAATCTTTCCACAAGCCTTACGACTTCTTTAAGCTTGGGAGGGAGGGGTCTGGTGCATCTGATTGTTTTCCTGGGGCTTGGTGGAGACTTTGAGTTATCTACTCTCTGGGCAGAGTGGAATATTCAGTTTTCTAGAGCAGCCAGTCAGTCCCCTCAGCACCCCGTGAACATCCTGTGTCTGAGGGAGGTTCCTTCTGCTCTCACCCGCCCCCCTCTGTTGTTTTACCTCCCTTTCCACATCCTGTCTTAAAAATATCCTGGTCTTTTTATTTTAAACTCCTCTTTAAGATCCTGTGTCTTCAATAGCCTTCTTCCAAGATGGAAGGTTTAAATGTTGAAGGAAGCTGTTATACCAAAAGGAGCTAAGTAAGGTATTGTTGATGATAAATTCCTCTACCTCCTCACTCTAAGACTAATTTATAATAGAGTACAGGAAGGGAGGGACGTTAAAGTACAGGAAGATATCCTTATGGCTAATATAAAAGTACCTGACCATTAAATTCAGCTGAAGACAATAACTTATGTAACAAGTTTGTAAGGATCAAGCACCAAACCCTCAGCAGGAAGAGAACAGCTGTGACTCATTTTAAACCCTTAATACCTGCAGTGACATCCTCAAAACATCATCGTCATCGTCATCATCATCATCATCAACAGCAACAGCAACAACAACAACACATATCTTAGCTTAATGCTAAGAGTCCACTTTAATTTACCAGGGCCTATCCCTTACAAAACTGGTGACAAATATGTCACTAGAGGTCTCCTGGAACATCCTCTATAACCCAAGGACGATGTCACAGTGAAGCCAAAGGTAATGCGAATATTTAGGTTCACGATATAAGCCACCCTGGCACAATCAATATTGGAAAGGCGGTTCATACCGGAAGCACTGCCACCCAGCTCAAGTCAGTTTTCACTCAGGAAGCACTGGTGACAACTTCAACAGCACCCGAGGCCCACAAGATCTATGACTTTAGTATTTTATCGCTAAGATAAAAAAAGAGTAGGGATGGAGGTTAGCTGAGGGTTACACAATTCGACATGATTTACATCCTGTAAGCAGAAAGGTAGGCGTTATTTGGAAAGTTGAGTTAATTTGAGACCAGACTGATGGCTGAGCCACTGAGAGCAACTGACTGCTCCTCAGGTGGACACTTGTTTGATTCCCAGCACCCGCATAGTGGCCCACAACCATCTGCAACTCTGCTTTAAGGGATCTGATGGCCTCTTCTGGCCTCTGTGGGTTACCAGGCTGGCACACCGGTACACAAACATACGACGGGCAAAACACCTATAAATGTACAATAACAAAATACTATTTTAAAGTTAATATAGCCCATAAGCATAAATAACTGGAGACATAGGTTCGAACGCGTGCTTAGAGGAATAGCAAGAACAAGACACCAAGAAGCTGCTCTATCAATGGCAGTGCAGAAAGGGACACCAGCCCTCTAAACGCTATTTCTAAATGCTTTGCAGTCATTTTAGTGTGAGCAGGGCATGCAATGGTGTGTTTATGGAGGTCAGAGGACCCTTGTGGTCAGTCCTTTCCTTTTTTTTATGTAAGCCAAGCCTCAATTGCTGGGTTGTCAGGCTCCATAGCAAGTGTCTTTATCTGAGGAGCAACCTCCCTGGTCCCCCAAAACCATTTTTCAGTTGGCAAAAATCACATGAACATTATAGTTACCTCTGGAAATGAAGTCTGCCTGGACGATGTTCTCTTAAGCATTTTGTACTGTTTCTCTTCCTCCCTTATAAAAATAAATGCTATTTTTAAACACAGCAGATCTGCCTGTAGCAGAATATTAAAAGAATGGGGAGAGCTATTATTCTACTCAAGGACTAGCCTGGAGCATTGCTGTCTAATCTATCTGGAGAACATTGTTTACAGGTCTACCCAGAGCTCAGTCAGAATGTACTGAATCATGGACAAAACAAGAATCTTTGCAAACAAAGCTCTTGGTTCCAAAAAGCTGAAGTTGCAAATGGTAAGCGTTGGTTCGCTAGTACTCCGTTGCACAAGAAATGCCCAGGCATTCTGTGTAAGAAAAACCTCACACAGAAAGGTTTGAGGGGTGGGGAGGAGCTGGGATGGGGCTTGGCAGGAGAACACATGACTAGCACGTGTGACAACCTGAGCTCCTTTAAAGAAATGGACAAGAAAAGGAAAGGAGTCGAAGGGAGCTAACTCGGAAAGGGACAGAGGGTTGAACTTTGGGGTTAAACTGGTGATGCTGCTTGAGAGAGAATTTATACATACTCCAGGACAAAGACTAGCTCCTTCTCTCTCTCTCCCTCTTCCTCTATTAAGATAGAGAAATCCTGCCATTCAGGATATTAAATAACAACAAACAGTCCATGGTCCCACCCAGGTTAGGAAAGCATATTATAGAGGAGCCAAGTTCAGGTTCCAGCACCCATATTAGGAGGCTCACAACCCACCTGTAACTCCAGCTCTGGGGACTACACCACCCTCTTTGTCCTCAACCATCCAGGGAACATGCTACCCCCTTTGTCCTCAGCAGCACATACATACATACATACACACACACACACACCCCACACTTTAAAATAAATAAGTCTTTATTATGTTCCAAGCCCTTGTTGCACAGAATAGCATAAAAGATCAGAATAATTAAATAAAATGAAACACTGTAACTATGGATCAGAAAACATAGTCTCAAAGATATCTAACATCAAAACATCTAACAGGCCTTTGGTCCTGTGGAGGCTTCATGCCCCCAGAGAAGTGGGGATGTTAAAGGAGTGAGGTGGGAGTAGGTGGGTAGGTGGGGGAGCACCCTCTTAGAGGCAAAGGGGAGGAAAGTGGGGTGGGAGATTCATGGAGGAGAGACCGGGAAGGGAGATAACATTTAAAATGCAAACAAGTAAAATGATTAATAAATTTAAAAAATCTAACATAACGAGACATATCAGAGTACAAAGTAATTGAACACTGAAGAGCTTAGAGAAATCACCAATGAAGAGGCTTGAGGCTGGTAACAAATTTGGGTTTTAATCTCTGATCTCTATCTCCAATTCCTCCTGAGTGAATCTATGATTGGGGTGAGTCACCTTAAACCATGGGACCCTAGATTTTAGTGACTGTAACAGAAAGGATTCTGAGACTAGAGTTATACTTGGGGGTTATACGGGATAACATTTGTAAGAACAGCTGGTGCAAAGTACATGATTTCTAGTAATAGATGCCTTTACCCACTTAACGTGATTCTTTGGTGTTACATTTCCTTCACTGGGTCTTGCTCTTGGGTGGCAAACACAGAGCATAGCACAGAGGAAAACCCATCCTTACACCTTCAAATTACTCTAGGAACAAAAGCCTAGCATGAACTCACTGTCCCCTATCCAAGTTGGGGAGAAATGACACTGTGGCAATTAATTTGGATTTCTATGTGTGCCAAACAGCTTACCAACTTAAATTCAAATTTGACATTCCATTGGCCAGTCACAAAAAAATACCAGACACTTGTCTGTCTCTTAGAGGACTGTACTAAATACATCTGTGACCCTTAACAATGAAGATGAGGGTATATCACTAAGCAGGAATTCACTATTTATACACTCGGAATCCTGAAGGACAGCTGGAAATGCGGCTCACTGATAGAGGGCATTGTGAGTATGCATCGGGCCCCAGGTTTGATCCATTAAAAATGGTCAAAGTTGCTGAAAAGGTATTTCCGAAAACGAGATCTACAAATGGCTGATCCAAAGCAGAAGAGATGCTCATTAATCATTAGGGAAGTGGAACTCAAACCCACATGCGCAGGAGCTACAATCAAAGTGACAGACGTGTAAAACTGATCAGCACCTGGGGAATTAGAACTGTCACTCATCGGTGGTAAGAATGAAGGTAGCGCAGCTTCTCTGACATTGTTCAGCAGCTCTCGGAAAGACACCAGTAACCAGGGGGCCCAGGAATTCTACTCTAATACACAGGACCCAAAGAAAGGAAGCATGTATCCACCCGGAATGAAACTTTTCATAGCAGCATTGACTTTACCCATTACTCAAAGAGGAAACACTGTAGAATACTCTCAAATCACAGGATAAACAAAATGTGGCATGGCTGTACAGTTGAATATTATAGAACCAAGGTGAGAAACGGGACACCTGAACACTGCATAATAAAACACTGGAAAGCCTTCCCAATGTTGTGCTAAGTGAAAGAAGCCGCCACAAAGGGCACTTGTTAAAGGAGCCCATCAATACGCAGCAAGCCGCATATGCAGACCTGTAAAAACTGCCAAGGATCACACTAGGGGTGCAAATAGCACTGACTGCTAATGAGTATAGAATTTCTGAAATATTGGAGGCATGGAGGAGAGACAGGCGGAACCCAGAGCTTACTGTAGTTAATCAGTGAGCCTCAGGTTCGGTGAGAAACTGTCTTAAAAACAGGCTGGAGAGCCAGGCAAGAAAGACAATAATCTCAGCGGCTAGACTACACAGATGTGCGTGTGCGTGTGTGCATGTGCGTGTGTGTGTGTGTGTGTGTGTGTGTGTGCTTAAATCTTTTAATTCTTGACTATTAGATTGTCCCTTTATAATCTTTTCTCACTGTATTGTTTGTTTGTTTGTTTGTTTATTATTGGGATGGGTTTCCTTATAGTAGCTTTAGTCTTATCTATCTTTAAGGTTTTTTTTTTTTTAAATTATGTGTATATGTATTTCTGGTTGTGGTATTTGTACATGAATATAATTCCCCAAAGACACCAGAGTCATCAGATCCCCTGGTGCTGAAGGTCCAGGTGGTTGTGAACTAAATGCTGGCCCTCTGCATCATCATCATCGTCTGGTGGTATGCACTCTTAACCTGCTAAGCCATCTCTCCAGCCCCAACCTATGTAGTTTTAAGGGTTTTTGTTGTTGTTGTTGTTGTTGTTGTTGTTGTTGCTACAGACAAACATATCCGTCTATATTTGTCATCTCTGTTATATTACCTGGATTCTGAATCACAGAATGGCTTTTCTTCGACCCACTTGTGAATGAATCTTCCTATTCTTTTCTTTAGCATCCATTCTGGCGGAGTCTTTTTGTTTCTGACAATGGACATCTCCGACCTATTTGGCGCTTACAATACTGTCTGGTTAAAGTCTGAATCCTACTTGGTATTTGCCAGAAAGATTGCCTAACTTCTCCATCACTCCTGAAAGGAGTCTATCTTAAGGGTCTATCTTTTCTAATAACGAATGAACTGTGAAGCTGTTGAAGACATGGAAGGGCATTAAGTTAGTACTGCTGAGTGCTAGATGCCGGCCTGTTAGCCTTTACACCTTTCCATTCCCATAAGAGGGCATGCTAGAAAAGCCAGGACCGTGGAGTCAGCAGGAGGAACAGCAGTTTCCTATTGTGTCCCCTTCCCCTCCTCCCCTCTCTGATTCTCCTGGCTGCCTGTCTGTCTGTCTGTCTGTCTGTCTCTGTTTGTGTGTGTGTCTGTGTCTGTGTGTGTGTGTGTGTGTGTGTGTCTGTCTGTCTGTCTCTGTGTGTGTGTGTGTGTGTGTGTGTGTGTGTGTGTGTGTGTATGTATACAGAGAGCAAGCTCAGAGGTCCAGTGTGGCAGCTGATTCTCCTGTCTGTCTGTCTGTCTGTCTGTCTGTCTGTCTCTCTCTCTCTCTCTGTGTGTGTATGTGTACAGAGAGCTAGCTCAGAGGTCCAGTGTGGCAGCTGATTCTCCTGTCTGTCTGTCTGTCTGTCTGTCTCTCTCTCTCTCTCTCTCTCTCTCTCTCTCTCTCTCTCTCTCTGTGTGTGTCTCTCTGTGTGTGTACAGAGAGCAAACTCAGAGGTCCAGTGTGGCAGCTGATTCTCTCCTCCCACCATGTTGGTCCTGCCTGGGAATCAGGGAATCAGATTCAGGCTGTCTAGCTTCTTCTGTCAGATCATCAGAGGTTTCTGTTGTTGCCCTTTTTTTTTTAACTCTTACTTTTCTGGAGGCAGAGTGTAGATGCATCTTTGACTGGCCTCAGACTCTCAGCAACTCTCCTGCCTCAGCCTTTCGAGGACTGAGGCATCAGAGGCAGGAGCCAAGAACCCCAGCAGCCTCTGCTCCCTCCCTCTATTCAGGCTCCCCTTCATGTCATCACTTGCATATCCGATAAAGGAATAATAGAATCAAATTGTCCCAAAGTGAAAACTTACACTTAGACTGTTGCTGCATTAAATGTTTTAATGTGAAAGGAACTGACATCTCTATGAAGTGGGATTAATCTACCCATGTAAGAGGTATCCACTTGTTCCTGTCTATTTCTCTCAGCAAGGCTGAGACTGTCCTTTCAGATCTGGTAAGTGCATGTACATCCTATATGTGCTTCACTCCACTCTCTTTATTATAGCTCTTGTTGCTATCATCAGGAATTTCCTCTTCCATGTTACCGCCGACCAGTTCACATTCATATACCTGAACACTATTGATTCTTATGTGTTTATTTTAGTCATCTACTTGTTGTTTATGCTGGTTTTAGGGTTTTTGTTTTGTTTTGTTTTTGTTTTTGTTTTTGTGTTTGATTCTTCAAGTATTATCCATGGGCAGGATGTTTCCCTTCCCTTGCATGGAATCTATTTATATCTAATTAGTTTCCTTATCTGATTTTACTGACTAGTATTCAAGTGTAACGTTAAACAGCAGTGAACATCAGAGACAGTGAGGTCCTTCCCTCCTTTGGGGGCTTACTAGGGAATACATCTCATGCTTCACTATTAAGTAAGATGCTGGCCTAATTTCTGTCACATAAATATTTTATCTAATTTTAGAGGATTGTTCACAAATTACTATTTTAATGAATAAGATATCCTCTTGTGTTAGGTCCCCAGAACGGGTAAACCTGGTCAAAGGTATTTTTAACGGCTCTGAAAAGACTTATAATCACGGTCTTAACTGTAATTCTGTGAACTCCAGGGAACACTTTATAATAGCTGAGCCACACAGTGCCAACACAAACAGCTTAGTATTCTTTTTGATCAATGCTTAAATGAGCAATTTTAGGCTCCTGATTTTTCCGCATAATAACATCCAGCGAATGACGCTGTCTTTCCTAGTTCTCATGCGCAGGCGTTCCTCCCACATGCTCAGCGGATGAGGAGCTTCAGGACATAAAGAAAGGCTTGCACTGGAGGCTAAGGGTTCCACCTGTTAGGATTTAAGCTTTAAAGCATTTGACAAAAATTCCACTGCTGTATTAGAGAGCCTGCTACTTTTCTTTCCCGGGAGGTCAAGAGAAGCAATAGAGAGCTAATCCAAGCTTCTTTTAAATAATCTACCCCCAGTTTCCACACTCATTATGTGCTCATTGTATAGAGGGTCAGGTGAAAAGCTCAGGGCAGGCACCAACAGAGCAGTGGCTTTACCTCAGTGGGAGGAAGGGGACAAGGTAAGCCAAGAACACAAAAGCCTTTTTTTTAAACAGAGGATGTTATTCTCTTAGAGTACTAATCTACAGCAAATTACACAGAAAGGGCTTGATTGTAGTTTTCTGTCATTTAGAAAAGGGTAATTTAATATGAAGTTAAAAGCTCATTCATTTTTGCAGAGGGTTTACTAGCTGTCAATTATATTCCTTATGAGGCATCCACTGAGCTGATATGTAGTGAAATGCAGACTGCGAAAACATTATTTGGTTACAATTTAAGCTCCCCAAAGGATATTGTAAAAGTTGGATATATATCAAAAATACATATTCTCGAACCTCTGTTTAATTCATATTTCAATAAGTTAGGATATTCATTTTCTTGGAAAACCTTACCACAGGCTTCCTCAAAGGCAATTCAAGAGCTGAATGAAGCAGTTGGTTGTAAATAATCAAGACCACACTAAAAGAACAGATTCAATAGTATTCTAGCACTATATTATTTCTTGCTGAAATAGCTGGATAGAGTTAGGGCATTAACCATTGGGATCACTGAGCCTGAACAGATGAGTACAGTGAGAGCAAGGAGCTTCACCATCATCTACAAGCACATGCAATGCCACCCACCATCCTACCCCCACCCACCCCATTCCCCCCCACTCTACCCCATCACAGCCCCAGAACAGAGGATACAAAGGCAGGCAAGATGATGAAGGCTGCTGTGAGCTACATACCCAGTTACTGGGAGAGGTAGAGCGAGGTTTGGGCTTCTCAACACAGAACCAACCCATGCCACCTGCTCTCCTCCTTAACCAAGAAGACAGAGAAATTACGGAACATGCCAGGTAAATAACTGCACAGTGTATTTTCAGATGGCGTCCACTGTATGCTTTAATTTAGATATTTCCTTGAAAGCCTCTGACATAGAGTGGCTTTCATTCCACCGAAGAGAGTCTGTAGGCAGTTAATAAAGTGGTCTTCTCTCCTCAGGATTCTGACTTGCATCATACAAAGTTAAAGAATGGCGTTTCAGGTAATTACAAATGCTGTATGTTTCCCCGAAAATTCTCTCATATTAAAATTAGGTCTCTACAAACTGAGTCCAGAGAAACATTTCCCCGAGGAACAGAGACATCAAGAGTCACTAAAATATCAATGCCTTCAAGAGTGAGCATCAGAGGTAGGTCGAGATTGTGCTGGTTTGGTAAAGTCACAGTTGTAGGCTCTCCTCCAAGATCCATCACTAGCCCTGGGTAGTCTAGTCGGCTGGGTTTCCAATAGCAGGAATGGTTTCCCTCTTTTGAGTGAGTCTTGAGTCCAATTAGAAAGCTTTTGGTTACCACCAAGGTATGTGTGCTGCCAGTGCACCCTTAGGGTTATGGTGCTCTGCTGGTCATTATCGTAGCTCATCGATGGCATAGCTGGGTAGGACTGACTGTAGGGAGAATGAATATTTTGTGTATTATATGGATGCATCATATGTAGATTTAAAAAAAACTACGGCCTATAGGAAAGGGTAGAACAGAAGGTGGGGTGTCTAGGAGGCAGAAAGGATTCTGGGATAGAGCCAGGCATAGGGGATTCACCTGGGAAGATGTGAGGAGACAGACTCGTGGTACCTGAGCACATGTCATGTGGCAGAATGTGGCTTAGAATAAATGGGATAATTTAAGTTATGATCTAATAAGAGAAAAGAGAAAAGTCTAGCAACATGGTTAAGGTATACTTATAAATATATTCTCAGTCTCAGTATTATTTTTGGAAGCATGGGGCTCAGAGGAAGAACTGGACATGACTTCTCCAATTGATGGTGGCTGTCTTCCTTTGGAAAGGTACATGACACCTTCTGTTACCATGACGGCTAGTCCTCAGGGAGGATTTCCGCAGGTCAGCTCTGGCTCAGGGACCTGTGGGTCCTGTTTCTGAATTGTATCAAGTTTTCATCATTAGGAAATTACACATCCATCTCTGGGGTCAACCAAGGGCCATGATAATAGCCTGTAATGTTTTGAGAGTCTCTTGGACAATCCTAACCAACAGCTCAAAAAGAGGACTGCTCATGCCTGGTGCTAGGTTTTGTTACATGACTGTGAGCTTTTGGAGGGACTATTGTTGGGGCAGTTGGGAATATTTCCTTTACACTATTTGTGTATATTTATATACAGATCAAGGGAGGTAAAGAAGAGAAGAACCAATATAATTATATTATAATCTCAAAAAATAAAAAACTACTGTTTTTAAAAGATTGTCAGCTTTTGAATTTCTTCTCTTCCCTGCTCATGTCTACCCTTCAGACTTGAATCCATTTATATAGGATTAGAATAGAAGAAGAAAAAGAAGAGGAGGAGGAGGAGGAAGAAGAAGAGGAAGAGGAAGAGGAAGAAGAGGACAGACAAGAGGAAGATAAAGAAGAGGAGGAGGAAGAGGAGGAGGAGCAAGAGGGGGAGGAAGAGAAAGAGGAAGAAGAGGAAGAAGAACCCTCAGACATGGCCAATCAGCTCTATACTTCCTTTCAGGCATTTTTTTTTTTTTTGCTTTACATCATAAGCAATCTAATAATTTCCTCAGCTTCCTACATATACCTTCAGGCAGATCCAGACGACAAAATAGAAATAACTTCTCTACCTTAAATGATGAAACCATTGTAGACTGTGCAGTGCTACAGTGGAAAATCTACAGCCAGTTTCTTTACAGAGCCAGCCCTCCATGTATGTAAGACCCTAGACTGCATCTCCAGTACTAAGAAGAAAGAGAGAAGGGGGAGGGAGAGAGGAGAAAAGGGGATGGAGGGAAGAGCAATGGGGAGAGAAAGAGAATCCTATGTGCAGTCCTTTTTAATGATCTTCCATAAAAGGAGGCACCTCTTTGGGAGGAAAAGGAAGGTAGGAGATGCCCATAGCACACAGCCAAAAAAAAAAAAAAAAGCAGCTACTCATCTCCTCTGTCTTGAGAACTCTCACACTCTCCTGCTCTAAACAGACAATCCCTAGAAATTATTGTCTACAAAAAAAAAAAAAAAGTATAAAAAGGAGTAAGGAACTTTAAAGGGCCCAGTACAGAAGGTGACAATTATTCTAAGACGCTTATCACATCACACATATATAATCGTTATAGTGTCCTTTCTCTTTCAAATATCAAAGAAATGTTTAGAAAAAGTAGAATTGGTGGGATAGATAATGGAGAAATATCTTCATCTTAATCCTTGAAATAAACAGAAAACCTCTGAGCCAGACATGGCCTGTTGGGCTCTGCTGACCCAATGAAGTGGAGCCATCACCACTAAAGCCCCGTATGAAAGCACTGATCATGGATTCTCAATGTCTCCTCCACATGAGCCCAGTTTTTCTCTTTCTTCTAAAACATATGACAACCAAACTGGAAAAGTGATAAAACTGGGACAGTGGAGACTGTAGGAGACATAATGGTAGCACCCAAACCGAACTGCTCCTGAAACTGCTGACTATGCTGTTCTTAACACTGACTACCCTGGTTGCCATTTCTACTTTGTATTGTATATTTCATTTAACATTTTTCTTGCCAATTGGCATAGAGATAATGTGGTTTCTAGTAATTCCACTCTACTGGACTGTCTTAGTCAGGGTTTCTATTCCTGGACAAAACATCATGACCAAGAAGCAAGTTGGGGAGAAAAGGGTTTATATGGCTTACATTTTCCATACTGCTGTTCATCACCAAAGAAGTCAGGACTGGAACTCAAGCAGGTCAGAAGACAGAAGCTGATGCAGAAGCCATGGAGGGATGTTCTTTACTGGCTTGCTTCCCCTGGCTTGCTCAGCCTGCTCTCTTATAGAACCCAAGACTGCCAGCCCAGAGATGGTCCCACCCACAAGGGGCCTTTCCCCCTTGATCACTAATTGAGAAAATACCCTACAGCTGGATCTCATGGAGGTAACTTGAAGCTCCTTTCTCTGTGATAACTTCAGCCTGTGTCAAGTTGACACATAAAACCTGCCAGTACATGGACCATATTGGATCTATACATTCAAACTCTTAAAACTTGGAGTAAAATACCCTACAGTAAAATGACTGAATATTATTTCCTGGAAATATATAACAACAGGAAACTGCAGGTCCAATGACCCTCTCTAAAGCATCCAAAGAAAACAGACAAATAACAAGGAAATCATAGCTTTTGGGAGTTTGGTCATGAGTATAGAAGAAAGGTCAATACTTTCAAAAACTACAGTGGCCTTTGTGGTAGCAAATACCTTCCGTGCCAGCACTTGAGAATTATGGGCCAGCCTGGTCCATGAGATCTAGCTGTGGGGTATTTTCTCAATTAGTGATCAAGGGGAAAAGGCCCCTTGTGGGTGGGAACATCTGGGCTGGCAGTCTTGGGTTCTATAAGAGAGCAGGCTACACAGTGAGACGTTGTCTTTAAAGATCTATGCAGTGTTGGAGATCAAGGAAAAGAAGTGTGCCCATGAAAGCTGCTGAAGAGAAAGGGTAAACACGCCCAATGAAGTAGAAGACAGTGTGTGACCCAGACCCCATTTTCTGAGATTGAATTCTAACCATGAATGATTCGGGGCTTTGAGGGAAACCCGAAGTTCCCGGTTTTCTCTTGGCCATCCCATACAGCAGTCGTTTGTGGCCACTGCAACACTCCAGGGGACTCAGTCTGCTGCTGAGTATGCTAAGATTCTTCCTGTCCCTGAGTCAAAGCTACCACACAGAAAAAGAGTCAAAGGGCATTAAACACGAGGAACTCAAACGAGAAAAAAAAATAGATGATGTCCAAGTTTATCATTCCCAGGATTACAGCGAGACTTTCCTTGCTAGGTTATATATATGGGGCTGGTGAGATGGCTCAGCGGGTAAGAGCACCTGACTGCTCTTCCGAAGGTGATAAGTTCAAATCCCAGCAACCACATGGCGGCTCACAACCATCCTTGTGAGATCTGGCGCCCTCTTCTGGAATGCCTGAAGACAGCTAGGTTATATACCAAGGGACCAAGAGTCAAAACTCACGATGAAGACATCAGATGCAGGGCTCTGATCTCGTTGGACACATCACTGTGCTCTGAACACTGAGGACAGAGGGGAGATACTCAAATCTTCCTGCCCATCACAGCTTCTTGTGTTACCTCAAAGCACAACCAAGTTGCTTTCTTGGCCAACTAATAAAGAAGCAATGAGTGACTTACAGTAGAGTTGCACACAGAGAAGAGCCTGGGAATGGGGGAGGACAGAACAGGGCTGCAGCAGCAAACCAGAGAACAAGGGAGGGGCTAGGGAGATGGGCTGGCAGGTAAGGCGCGTGCTGAGCAAGCAGGGGGATCCCCCAGAACCCAAACAAAAAGCTGGGTGTGGCCGTACATGGTTCTGCAATCCCTATACAGGACAGCAACATCAAGTTGGCTGGAGCATGGGCGTCAGCAGCCTCTCTCAGGTTCAGTAAAGGATGCTATCTCAAGAGGATGAGGGGAGGTGATACAGGACACCCAAATTCCTTCTCTTGCTTCTGCAAGTTCATCCATGAACACGTTACACAATACATACACACACACATGCGTGCATATACCACATACACACACACATGCGTGCATATACCACACACACACACACACACACACACACACACACTAAAATTCAAGGTAAAAGAAAATGCAGGGGTTGTGCCCTGCGGAATGAGACAGGCATCACCCACAGCTACCTCCCGGTCCCTGTTTGTCAGAATCCTCCATTCTTTATGCAGGCTTCGTTGGGTTATAACTTAGTATGGCCAAGAGTGTGAAGTCATTCCTCCTTCAGGCTGACTCAACCACCACCTCTGGTGATACAACTCCATGTGACTCAGAATCACATTTCAGTCAGGAATACATAATTCAGTAAATGTTTACGGATGCTTAGACTGACTATAAATATTTCTGTATGTGTGTATGTGTGCGTGCGCATTTTTATTCAGTGTGTAGGAACCACTGGGGTATTGACGATTGGTACGCGCTGAAATGGCAAAGCAGCAATGCAGAAATAAGCATGCCTAGAAATCAAATAAGTCACCTATCCAAGGAATGCAAGCAAAGCTCTCAAACAGCATTGTGTGGTGGATGCTTTCTTAAAACAACATGCATTTAAACAGCAAGCCTTGTAAGATGCAGGTCTCTCTCCCTGGAGGGCTCACCTATACCCTACTTTTCAATCTATTTGCACAAGTCCATTCTGCTAAGAACACCATCTGAACAGCGACGAGCTTGCTTGAATCTGCCTTCTGGCGAATGTGAATTAATCAGTATTCATCCCGGACAAACCTTACTCCTCCTTCAAGGGCAAGTTCAATTATCACCTTAATTATGCATTTACTCTACAAACATTGTGTCTACACCTTCAGCATTGGGGGATCCTAGGAAAACAGAGCTAAGCCACTCACATGTGTTCCTCCCAAAGACAAGTTCACAGAACACCATGGGGTGGGGGTACGAAGTTAAAATGCTATGCAATCACTGCAGGGTTGGTGTGGAAAGCGGGGGTGGGGGGGGTGGGGAGGGGGAGGGCAATTAAAATCAGTGGTTGGGAGACCTGTCACTGAGAAGAGTGAAGCTTTGCTCTCCAATTCTGAGACCAAGGATGGATATGGCAGGGGAGGAAAGCCTTAGGAGAGTGAACATTACAGCCTAAGACAACAACAAGGATGAATGGAAGAGGAGGATGGGGATCTTCTCAATCTCCCAGGGCTGTACTCAAGTTATGCATTGCATAAATAATCACTCTATGGCAGACTGGTGCAAAGAGAGACTGGATTAAAGGACTTGTTGATCTGTTCTACCATTCATTGACTGCCGCTTGAGGCCATGTCCAAACCACACTTCTCTACTCCAATGACATAAACACTTCCCATTTTCTTCTAGCAATTTCAGTTTCAGATTTACATGTAAGGCTTTAACACTTTTTGTTTGTTTGTTTGTTTGTTTTTTGGTATGAAGAGCTTCATTCTTACGTATGTGGCTATCTGGTTTTCTGTACCATTTAATGAGGCTATCTTCTCCTCATGCTTGTTCTTGACATCTTTGCTGAAGAACGACTGACTGTTGATTCATAGATTTATACCGGGTCTCTCTATTTAATTCCACTGGTCTCTATGTCTGTTTTTTTTTCTGCCAGTATATGGCTCACAGAATTATTCACAATATTTTGGTTTTGTTCAGAATAGCAAAGTTATGAAATTAATCTAAATGTTAGTGGGTAGAGAGATTATTTTAACACATGGACATAATGGAGTACTATTCAGATGTAAAAATTATGGAAATGGAAGATATCATGTCAAGTTAAATTAAGCCAAGTAGACACAAATTTTTATATAAATATAGACATATAAATATATATTTTAATATATATTGATCTTATTCATTTGCAGAATTTTTAAGAGCTGTCATAGAAATAGTGAATAGAAGCCTGTAGACATACAGATATTGGCCAACAGCTATAGCTACAACTACAAAGAAGGAGTTAACGGTTATTGTTTTCATTGCTGGTTTAATTCTCTTCGGCTTTGTTTGTGATGGTGCTTCTGGTGGTAAAATGCAGACAGATGCTCACACTATTGATGCTACATCCAAGCCCAGGAATAAGTTTTGATGTTCATTCCATTATGCAGTAGAGTAACCATAGTTAATAATCATCTGATATACATTTCAAATGAACTGTACACAAAGGAACCCTAAGTAGACCTCTGCTGCATAAATATAGATACATATCAAAGTGCTATGTGGTAGCATAAATGTGCATGAATACATTCATTTTTTTAAGTTACAAAATAATAAAATCAAAGGACCAGTTAGAGTAGACTTGAAAGGCTCAGGAATAAAGGGGAATGTCTGAGGGTGTGTGGGTGTAGGAGGTAAGAGAACCAGGGCGTGGAAGTGCAGCAGGCCTTATGGGAGACAAGGGTGTGTGTTTGGGGCTGCTGTCTGGAGCAGAATAAATATGGAGAACATCTGTGCAAGATTGGGCCAAGTATGTAGATCTCAATAAAAGGTAGTTGTCAATGTCACAATGTTACAATAAGAGGAGATGCTGAAATTTTGTTGTAAACAATGTAAACTTGTCAAACTCCAACATTCCATAACTCCCAGTATTCCTTTTGTCCTGCCCCACTGCGTAGGAACTACCTGGAGACAAAGTTGTTACTATGTCATCCTGATTACCACAGACTTGCAGTCTAAAGCTAAGGAGCTGTGGTCCTCTTCCTCCTCTCAGTCTTTGGACTCACTGATGAAACACTACATGCCCTCTCTAAGAGCCATGTGGTTTGCTAGCCTGTGAAGCTCACCTCCTAATACTCTGCAAGTTCTACAAGTTAGGCTTCCATTCCTATGCATGAGATGAAAGTCAATGACATCCTCCACTGGAGCCCCAAGGAGGGCCAATATTTGCCATGTGAGGTTATGGCTACCCTTTTAGGTGAATTGTGCCAACTGGCTGAACTGCAAGGTGGTTGTCAGGACAGTGTCAATGAGGACCGAGCCAATAATACTTTGGTGTGTGCATCCCACTGTTGGTTCAAGACTCTCTAACCATTGAGCTCTCCTCTGAGGATGAAGTGAATGGTAGCTTATCAGTATAAGAGTTTCCCACATCATATCACAGGGTTCTTTGACCACCCTGTGGAGCAAGAACCCTATTCAATTTCTCAAGCAGATGCAAACACATCAACAAGAGCGAGCATGTGGTAGGCTTTCAATAACCAATGTCTTCATTAGGGTTACTACTCATGCAACAGGACACCAAGACCAAAAAGCAAACTGGGGAGAAAAACCATTTATCTGGCATACATTTCTGTATTGTAGTCCACCATTGAAGGAAGTCAGACAGGAACTCAAACAGGGAAGGAACCTCAAAGCAGGAGCTGATGAAGAGGCCATGGAGGAGTGCTGCCTACTGTCTTGCTCCTTGTGGCTTGTTCAGCCTACTTTCTTATAGAACCCAAGACCACCAACCCAGGGATGGTACCACCCACAATGGGCTGTTCCCTTCCCCTGCCTCAATCACTAATTAAGTAAATGCCTTACAGTCTTGCATCCAGCACTGTATGATGAAACATTTTCTTAATTGCGGTTCCCTTCTCAAATGACTTAAGCTTGTGTTAAGTTGACAGAAAACTAGCTAGCATGCCTGATAACTGCATGTGTTTGTTAATAATAGCCTTCTATTCATGTTAGGATTCAGAAAACATTAAAAAAAAATTCATAGCGCTGGAGAGATGGCTTAGTGGTTATGAGCTCTGAATGCTCTTCCAGAGGTCCTGAGTTCAATTCCCAGCAGCCACATGGTGGCTCACAAACATCTGTAATGGGATCCAGTGCTCTCTTCTGCTGTGTCTGAAGTCAGTTACAGTGTATTCATATGCATAAAATAAATAAATATTTCTTAAAAAAAAATAATTCAACCCAATGTCCATTTTAATTCTGTTTAAGACCTCGTGGCCAGGAACCTAAAGATCCAGAAAGCCTCCAGATAGATGACAAGCATGATCTTCAAACTCCCCAGAAAACTGCTTCATGGAGCTAAATGGCAGTCACCTCTGTGATGATGCTGTGTTTGTGGCTATCCTTAGGCAGACTGTGTTCATTTCCCTTAAAACTAGCTTACTCTGGCACTTGATGGCAATGAAATGTCGCATATGGATAATGCGGTTTGCTGTGTGCTAACAATCTTGGTAGCTTTCCCTTTAATAAACCGCTCCAGATGTTAGTCCCAGTAATTGCGCCTACTATCATTCAGCTTTAGGAGTGAAATACAGTTGCCAGAATTCCTTGTTTCTGTGTCTGTGGGTCGTGTGCAAACAGTAAACCACCATAGTCAAGGCAGCTCCATGGATACACAGATACATGGATACACAGATAACGTGTGGCAGCAAATGGCCCCAGAGGAATATCCTAACCAGAAACATGAAAAGACTCAGTTCTGAAGATTTTAATAATACTTCTGTAGCTTGTTCATATCTCTTACAGCCAAGGAAACCGTCCTATATACAGTTATCTCAAAATATGTCAGAATAGTGGCAAATCTGGTGGAAATAATAATCTGTGATTGTAGCCACAACTGGGCATCATACATGCAAGCCACACACTCTGAGAGCCACGAAACCAGGGAAATTGAGATTTAGAAGACACAAGCCGTATCTGCAAGTGTATCGTGAGAATCAGGAGACCAGGAGATGGCTCTCATTTTCAAATGGCTTAATTACCAAAGAAAAAGATAATTTGTGATCCTACAAAGACATAAAATAGGCCAAGATAGATCTGTATCTCAGGGTAGGGACTGGAAGTTACACGGATGTGATTTAAAGATCCAACTAACCCTGAGGTGCCATGTACCTGTGACTGCGAGTAAAGCATATTTTGCACCGGAAAGTGAACCTGCTTGGAGAGACATCCCCACCGCAGTCCCTTGAGGGCATTTAAATGATCGAGCTAAAATTCAGACACTGACTACTGAAACAATTACGCTGATATCAAATGATGGCTGACATCAGAGCATCGGAAATATCAATATTATACTCTGCCAGTGTCGTCTGTGGCATGAAAGGGTGGTCTGATAACCATGAGTTTTACGTTAACAATTTAAGCAATGCCTTTACCAACTCATCATCCAACCATTATGAAAGCGACGGGCACACCCCGCCAAGTGCTCCACGTAAAATACAAAGTGGAGACATCACCTTGCAGGAGTTTGATCATAAGTGATGGGCCACACCACTCGAAGCTCCTTAATGCACAGCACCGCAGCAAACACCTCTCTCTACTTAACCCACAGAAGGCAACAGTTAGAGCAGCTAGATCTACCTAACAGAACCCAGAGGCAGAAGACTTGCGAACAGAAAGCAACAAGTTAATGGAAAACGAAAAACAAACCACCATGTGTCAAAGGCAGGCACAGGCGTCTCTGAAGGACCAAAAATTACAGAATAATAAACAGAGAGAGCACATACACGTGATGAACTCACTGAATTCCCGGAAGCACTTAAAACCTTTAAGGAGTGACTGACAGTGTACCTCCACGGCCGGGCACATGGCATCGAAGGCGTAAGTGGTGCACTGGCGGGCATAAGGGAAAAATGGCGAAGTTCTCACGAGAGTGACAGTCCATGTCTACAGACCAAAAGAACAGGCTTCGTAGGATTCCGGGAGAGAGACATACCCAGTAACCAAAGGAGCCAGACTCCTCTCAAAAATCAAAGGGCTTCTGAAGTGGCTCAGTTGGGAGGTCCTTGCTACCAAGCAAGATGGCACTGAGTTCGATTCTTGATCGCATGTGGAACAGGAGAAAGATGGCTCCTTCAAGTTGTCCTTTGACTGCTTCGTGCATACCTTGGCATATGCCCCCACACATACATGTGAATATATATTTAAATAATGTACACATGCATAAATACATATATGTATGTACACACATATACATATATATGAGCACACACATATTATATATGTATATATTATATATGCACATATATAGTATATATATGCATGCATGCAGAGGATAAATGTTAAAAACATCAGTCTGACACACACACACACACACACACACACACACATACACAAACATATATATGATAAAACATTAATCTGGCACTGTTAAACTATATAAAAAATAACCCAGGACCCTGTTGGTTTGTGTGTGTCTTAAACAAGGGACTTGACTGAGGTGATGGACTGACACCTCTTGTGGAGAAGACTAAGGAAGAACAATAAGGACTGAGGCTCACGTGGCTCCAGACCCTACTCTATGGATTAACAATTGTGCCACTTCAGTCAAGTCAAGCAGACTCTTAGCCTCTGTGTCCTCATCTGCAAAAAGGGGTCCTCCACAGCTTCCCCCTCTCAAGGACTGAGTTACAATGTGTCAGGGATGTGTTCAGAAAAACCTGAAACCATGAGCATCTCTCTCTCTCTCTCTCTCTCTCTCTCTCTCTCTCTCTCTCTCTCTCTGTGTGTGTGTGTGTGTGTGTGTGTGTCTATCTGTCTGTCTGTCTGTCTGTCTGTCTCTCTCTCTCTCTCAAGCCCTCCCTCCCTCTCTCCCCCCTCCCTTTTAACCTTGATTTTGTAACTGCAGCTTTAAGCATGGATCCTGCCTGTCCTCATTTCATTTTTATAGCTGTGATAAAATGCCCAGAAAAAAAAGCAACAGAGGAAGAAAAGGGGTTATTTGACTTAGAATTCCATTATGGCAGGTGGGTCAAGGCAGAAGCTTAAGACATCACATCCACAGCCAGGAGCAGAGAGAAACACATGCACAAAAGCCTGCTTGCTTTCTGCCGGCTTTCTCCTGTCTTAATTAGTTCATGATATCCCACTTAGGGAATGGTGCTGCCCACAGTGGGCTGGACCTTCCTACAGGAATGAACAACCTAGAGAGTCTGTCGCAGATATGCTCATGGGCTACCCTAATCAAGATAAACCAAGTTGTATCCAGTTAATAAAAACTAATTAGAACATTGACCTTTACAATAAATTTGCTATAGTAAGCCTCATGAACATTCCATGAACATGCTGACTCCTTCTTGTGCCCTAGCCCTGCTTTCCCTATTGCATGCTGGGTGGAAGGACATTTCTGGATCCATTAACTGTGTACACCTGGTCAAATTATTGGATTCAATGTTTTTAAATCTAAAGCATGTATTACCAGTTATTAATGTACTATATATTTGTTTATTTCTGCTTCCTGGCCTTTCTGTGATTTTTAAAACAGGAGAACATTCTGAAATAGTAGAAAGTCTGGGCTTTGGAATTAAATGTCCTGGTTTCCAACCTAATCCAGCCACTTACTAGTGTGTAGACAATTGATTTATGATAACTGAGGCAGACATAAAAGAGGGTAGCAGTAGCTTTCCTCTAAGGTTGGTAGAGAGTGGAGTTAGATGGTGACTATGGAGTGCTGACATCTGTCTGACTTTGTTTTCGTATGACACATTCATGTAGGTCAATGGTCCCCTCACCATACAATCAAATAAGCAGTATCAGGAGAATGTGGTGTTCAAACCATCTCTGCCCACCAGCCACACTCATTATACCATCACCTTCACGGGTTATCTACAGGGCATGACCGAGTCTTAGGCAAAAGAAACATGAGGCAATGGTGTGAACTTAGTACTCCCAGCAAATGAATAATTAACCTCCCTCAATCTTCCTGCTTCACATTACTTTGGAATTCCCAATGCTTTTGTTTTCAAGTTCTTCCTAGCAGTCAAAACCCCATGAATCAATGCTGTTAACATATCTATGGTATCAGGACAAAAGTAAAGATAACTGGACTTCATTGGGCTATAATCCAATAAAAATAGAGGAAGACTTGTGTTCTCCCAAAGGAATTCAAGAAAAAGTGGGGTGCGCCCATTTATAAATTCCTGATGTGTTTCACGGGGTTGCTCACACGACAGCATTTTAAGCTCCTGTTGGACGTTCCCTCGCCTACTTTTAGAAATGACTCGGCAGCAGCAGGTTTGACCAAAGCCACGACCAAATAATGGCTTAAATACTTAGGACTGTATGAGACATACAGTCCCCACAGGAGAGGCACAAAAACCACTTAGCGCTATCTTTGCATGCCTAGGTCAATGTTCCATAGTCTATTTGTTCCCAAATATCAACCACTCGTGTTATATGCCAGGCTTTGTGAGAGTCAGGATATTAAAATGTCAATCAAGGACTAGGGTCTAGCTAAGGTAGCGGGACATTTGTAGAATACACACAAAGCCAGCAATCCTGGCACAGGATAATCAGGGTATATTAGCCATCCGGGTAGGGGGGGGGGAGGGGCATGAGAATGAGATGGTTAATGAAATCCTTGGATACAAGGCAAGTTCCAGAGAAGCCTGAGATATGAAACCCTGTTTCAAAACAAACAAACAAACAAACAAACTTACTTTAAGATAACCTTCCTTTAAGAAACTTGGGAGTTTGGAAGTTCCATTCTAACATAAGATTCAGGTCTCACACTATAAATGCATACCATAATTCAAGCTGTACTCACAAATTTGCATACTGGTCCTTATGTTCAACGTCAACATTTTGAACCTCTTTCCAATCTTCCAAACAGAAAAAAGCACTCGGATATTCCTTATAAAGAAGTTGGTTAGAGCGATCAGAGGTCTTAAAAATACAAACAAACAAAAATCAAAAACAAACAAACAAACAAAAACCCAAAACATTCTCTAGATAGTATAGCTTAAAGTTTCCTTTGGCATCTTAAAAAATACTCATTCTCAGCAAAAAGAAAAGAAAAGAAAAGAAAAGAAAAGAAAAGAAAAGAAAAGAAAAGAAAAGAAAAGAAGGGAAGGGAAGGGAAGGGAAGGGAAGGGAAGGGAAGGGAAGGGAAGGGAAGGGAAGGGAAGGGGGGGGAGGATTTTTCTGGCTCAGAGGACCAGGCCTTTGAGAATTAGTGGATTATTCACATTCCACCAACATTCCAGGAGACAAAGAATTCAGCATATAAACTACATAAATCATAATTTTTATTTCTTTCTGGATCAGAAAATAATTACAGATTTGAAAAGGCTGCTGGAAGCTCAGTACTGACTCTCATTCTGAGTGCTTGCAGCTGAAGAAATGCCAGGCGTGTCCCTAAGGGCTTTAGCCGGGCTCTAAGAGTTAATGAAGTTCCTAACAGCCATTATTTTACAATCTGGAGCACCACAGTATTCACAGACACTTTCCAATTTACATATACCAGGAGGATTTGGGGGGGCTTTCAGACTTGAAATTCTGAATAGACCTTTCTCTTGAAAATACAGATTATGCATCTAATTCTCTGGAACCTATTAAATGCTATATTCGTATTCACTTTTAAAAGATACTTAATAAAACATATGTGCCAAGAATAGAGAAGCCCAAGCACTGAGGCGTGCAGTCCCTGAGGACGCAGAACTCTGAGCCCAGGAAGCAGGACCAATAAGTTCAAAGGGGTTTGATGCATCACACTGTCAGATGACATGAACAGCACGCAGAGAGGTAAGGACACATAGTAATTCAAAAAGTGTTCGCAAAGGCTCTTGAGGGGGGGGCTGCCCCACACCTGGGACAGGAAGATGGTGATCACAAAAAAAGATGAAGAAGTCTCTGGAGTCGATCAACCTAGGCTCCAACCTGCTACAAAAAAGCAGAATGTACATGCTAGGATATGGAGTAAAGATGACCAGGCAGGGGAAAGAGAAATCGGTGATCCTCCCAACCACCTCCCACTTTGAGGAGGTCTGAAATAGAGTACTACATCATGTTGAACAAAGTAGCGTCCGTCGTTACTGGAGCAATACTATTGATTCAGGCACAGCATGCGCAAAATATTACAGAGTATATACACTGCCTATCAACCTCCCCCCTCCCAGGTGACCTCGATATTATCAGGAGCATGCCAGAACACTCTTGGGGGAAAAAAAAAAAAAACAAAACAACCCAGGAAAGTTCATTAATAAAACTGCCAGAGTGCATTTAAAAAAAAAATAAAAATGTTTGTGAGGTAAACTCACAACACAACAGTTTAAAATGTGTTCTTCTATGTGTTTTTTGACATTCTCCTGCACAGACAGGATTTATACTGCTCATTTGGACTGCACTGACCCTGCTGCGCCTCGCTGCTCTCCCTGCACTCATTTTTCCAGCCAGTCCCAGTCTCCATCCATTCGAGTTTCTCTTGTTTCACAAATGTGATTCCAAACAATGAACTCACTGACTCCACAGGGGAAAGTGTCCTCCTGGGGACAACGTTTGCCTGGCTGGCCGTTGTGAACCTGCATGGGTTGACAAGTGCTTTTCTCAGCAGGAAGAGTGATATGGAACAGCCCTGGGATAACTCAGGACTCATGGGATGACGACTGAATGAGATGAAAGTCCACAGCCAATGGTCTCAGGCTAGGGTGGTCCATCACCTGCTTAGGAAGAGCCCCAGTACCACATAAATAAACAGCCATTTAGCAAATGGCTCCCTTCCTTAAGCTCTTGGGGTATTTGATCAAAATACAGTCTACACAGTAATTTCTTCATATTTTATATATTTCATAAATATTAAATATGGACACATGTGGCATCATATATCATATATGTGCATATATGTATATATGCATATATTCGCATATATGTATGTGTATGTGTATGTGCTCCAGTTATCAGAAAGGACAATTGGACTACTTGGCAATACTTCATAAGGCTCCTTGCAGTGAAATGAAAGATAAAGTATAATGATTTCTTACCCTATGGTAAATAGATTTTAAGAAGCTAAACAAGTGTAAATTACATATATCAGCTAAATAAATTGTTAACTAAAAGTTTTAAAAAGGCATCCTAGAAGTCTAAGTTTGGTGATGTGCACCAACAAAAGCAGCCCAGGGCAGTGACTGTCGCTTGCTCTCTGACATTGGTCTGTAACTCTTCAGTTGCTCACTGTCCAATTGCAGCAATTGTCACTTGCTTGTTCTCTGACATCGGTCTGTAGTCTTCAGTTGATCACTGTCCAATTTCAAGTTACTTATGATTGGATTCCCCCATAGAATACAGAACATACGCACATACACAGACATACACATACCAACACATACACATATACATAAACACACATAAACACATATAAACACATGCATACATAACACACTCACATATACACACAAAGACACATACACAGTCAGACTCACAGACACATACATACATACATACATACATATGCATATACACACATATATACACTTACAGACACACATATATACAAACACACATACACACATACAAACATATGTATACATACACTCATGTATACACACAGAGACACATACACAAACACATATATACACACAGTCATACACAGAGACACACACACATATATATAAAGATATATTCACATACAGACACATACACAAACATATATATATATATATACACATACACAGACATACATATACACACATACATATATTACACATATACACACATATGTGGTATGTACATTCAGACACACATGTACACATACATTCATAAATTAAAATAGAACCTGCCTGTAACACAGTAATTTCTTCATATTTTATATATTTCATAAATATTAAATATGGGCATGTTTAATATTTATTTAGCACAGAAAGTTCTAGGACAGCCTAGGATGTGTAATGATATACCCTGTTCCGAAACAAACATTAGTAGGAGTTAGGCCACAAGTGTAGCTCTGAAATAGATGGGGTTTGTAGATTTGAAAACTGTGTGTGAAGTATTTAAGGAGGCTGAAATCACTCCTGTGGGGGCAGGGAAGGAATCTGAAGCTACCTCTTGGAGATAAGAGTAGGGGAGAAGTAAGAAAAGCATCACTGTGTGACCCTGACAACCAACATGGACGTAATGAGGGCACCCACACAATGCATGTGGCCCTGAGTCCTCTCTCGCCAAAGCCCCCTCCTGTGGTCGTGTATCACACCGCCCAGAATGCACTGCATCTCCAGCTGCCACAAGGCTTCCTCTTGCTTATCCTCATTCTCTACAGTAGTCTAATTTTTTCAATGACAGCTGTTTTTTTTTTTTTTTTCCAGTTCACCTCAGTCAGGTTATGGCTCTTACTTAAGTCTATGGATCACATCACCTACATGGCTCTTAGACAAGAACTAAGCATATATCTCTTATTTCATTCCTCATTAAAAAAAAGTCCTTAAGAATGGGATATGGCACACCTACAGTGTGTATCATGTTTGAACTACAGGAACAAAACAAACACTTCATGACTATCTCCTAAAACTACCTTAAGGTAGAAATTCTAGACAGAGCAGTATGCCAATTTCTATGTTGTTACTAAGATCTCCCTCATGGTTGCCCTGTCTAACGTTTTCTTCCTGCACCATAAAGGAGAGAAGCCTCCAAGATGCCAACTGGGATGGGTATTGTGAGACTTGCCAGGATCTGCAGAAAGGGGATAACTGGTGTGGCCATCCCCCACTACCCCAGCCCTGGTGTCACAGTAACCTCCCTGGTGTGACAATACTCCCCCGTGGCATCTCTGCACTAGTCGGTGCTTGGGGCACCTTCCTTCCTTCAAGCCCTAGGCACCAAGTGTTCTCTGCCTTCCTGAATGATGCCCTCTTGACCCCCCAAACTCAGGGTGCTCCAGAGTCTCAGCACCCACCATCTATGCTTCAGCTTCCCCAGCACCTACCCTGCCCTTAACCTTGGTAGAAGCAGAAAGATGCTCCTCTGTTTGCAGAAGCAGAGGGACCTCCATGTGGTTCAGAGAACATGTTTTACAATTGTTCTTTGCTATTAAGCAGGGGAAACCATTTTTTTTTAACTTGATATGCTCTAAGTAACTTAGAGTATAGCTGTGCTAGCAGTGATTCACACCGTGTCAGGCACTCTGGATAATCATGAGGTGACTTAAAACCTTGAGGAAGGTGCAAAGGCTACATACAAATAGTACGTGATATCCTGTGAGGGTATTGGTGTCAGGGGCCAAACTGAAACAAAACCCCACAGACACTGAGGGACCAGTTGTAGGAGTCTCCCACCTCCAAGACTGGCAGAAGATATGCCCGGAAAGCAGCCATAGAAGCTCAGACCCTTCCTGGAAGAGGTTCCTCTGCTTTTCCAAACAGACCCTGTCCCAAAGGGTCTCATTTACTCTCCTTCTCAGGAACAGGCAGGCCACAGAGGTTCCTCTTTTGGAATGCAGCTCCCTTCAAAGAGCCAGGTCTCTGACTCTGACAGAGCTGTGTGGCTGCAAGTCTGTGTTGATGAATTGGGGCCGGAAACCACCAAGCTTCCCCAGGAAAAAGCAGATCCAGGTCTTCAAATGTGTCACCAGGGTGAGAAGTGACTGCGGCCATAATGCACGTACCAGCTGACAAAATAGGACTCTACAAACCCAGTGTGCATCTAGAAGGCACTTCTGGGGTAGGATCTTCAAGCTTTTAAACATCCTTATATACTTCTCTGTTTATGCTCCACCCAACAGAGAAGTTCCCGTGGAATGAAAGGTAATTTTAGTCCAACTCATTACCAGAAACTCTAAAGCCTAGTGCCGCCGCCCACTTAAAGGGCCTCATCACTCTCAGCAAACACAGATATCTTCTGCTGCCAACACAGACATTTTTGCAATGTCGAGATGTGCATTCGAAATGGGAAGTTAAATTATTCCAGGGAATAAAATTATCATTAGGAAAGTTTCCTACAGCAATTACGGTAGCAGCAGATTTTTAAATTATCATCTAACAGGCTGCTGATACCAGATAAATTAGAGTAAATCAAAATAAGATTAAGTGTATAAATAAGCCATTGCAACATACCACTACAAATGTCATCCCATGGACTAGATTTTACTCAAAATGAGAAACATTCACCACAATTGTCATTTTTTTTTAAAATTTCCCTCCTGAGTTTTGTGCTATTTTGGTTTCCTTCTAAGAGCACAATTAAATCCTAGATTTTAGCTCACGCACCAACCAACAAAATCCCTTTTGTCTATTTATCCATTTAGAAACCTTACATTCCGAGTATAAAATCTCCATGCGACCCACGGTTTGCTCTCCTCAACGTTACAGCATCAATATTTAAACCCCCTTTTTGCATCTAATAATAAAACCGGTCAATGGAGTTCCCCAAGTACACATGAAAATTTTTATTTTAAAGGCATTTATTACAAGATTAGTTTATGTTATAAACTAGGAAAGAAATCATTCCACACACACAAAAAAAAGCAAATGCAATAACTTGAGTTTACAGAAGTCGCTCTGGAACAATCGACATTTATTTGACAAAACAGCCAAGCTCGTTCCTCAGCCATGACTTCCTTCCAGAGCTTTCCTCTCTGATGTCATTAACTTTGGCCTCTTTCTTTTTTTTTTTTTTTATCATCAATCTTAAATTAATTCCCCAAGAAGCTTGCAGCAGGGTGGCTGGCGGAAGGAATTAAATATAAGGGTTGATAAAGAAAAGCAGCTTTTCGTTCAAAAGCTATTACAACATGATCCTTACCCACAGACCGTCAGATGCAGAGAAGTTGTGTGTTAAGCACAGATACTGTTTGTTTCCAAAAGCTATTAGCACACAATAAATGGGATGGGGATCATTTGTGTTGTTCATATTTACTTCACGAATCCTCAGTATGACTCTGAACCACAAAACCGTTGGTTTGGGAATATTTTGCTATGTTTGTTTTAGGGTTTTTGTTTTGTTTTCTTTTGCTCCCTTGTAGCTGCTTAAGGTGTTTTTGTGTTGGGGTGTGGAGCAGGGAGACAAGTTTCCACTATGGTGTGCTAAACGGAACCTTTCTGTACATGGAAACAAAAGGGCTTCATTGACAGTCAATTAGGAATATGTGTGCGCATTTCACTGTAACACTGGCTTTTTTTTTTTTTTTTTTACCAAAAGGGGACTGTTACTTTCTGTGATTTAAATGAGCAATTGTATGAAAAGAAAACAGGGTTATTGAAGAAGTATGCTTCTAACCATTCTACTCTTCAGAACAGTTCCCGAGACAGCATTTGAAGTGACAATGGAGAGTGGGGATGCTGTAACAGGGCTCCCCCCTCCTTCAGTGTGTTCTCCTACTCTTTGCTGGGTAACAGCAGCCCAGCATCCTGGGTCCTGTTCATAGGCTCACTGGAGCACAGGCTTGGGGTCCCTGCCCTGTGGACTTCTCTCCAGAAAAGCTTTGGGTTATTCACTCTGTGACAAATGAATCAAGACGACAGTTCCAGAGCATCTTCCTGCTGTCCCCACGTGGCAGTTAGAAGCAGAGAAGACTCCCTAAGAACCATGCCAGGAACTCTGTCTCTCTTTCAGTCCTGATTTTGTATGTAGTTTTTTCAGCCTACTGTCTTGTTTCTAGGTATCCTGTTATCTTTACAAGTTTTTCTTCTGGCGTAAGTAAAATGCAGCCCGATTTTATTGCTTGCAACTAAATAACCTACCTAACACACATGTCCTTATTTGAGATTACCTCTGAGATAAGGTAATAGTCATTGATTCCTTTCTTACTGTTATGTGTTCTTCTTCCAGATGAATCATTGCTGACCTTACCTCCTGGCTCTGGGAAATCCTTCCAGGCAAACTCCAAGGGAATCTGTAGCCTTAGGAGGACAGTTTCTAAAGGTTTTACTGTTGCTAGGCAGTCCCTGGATCTGGTAAGTGATTGGGACAAGTCATGCTGTGCGCATCCTTGTACATAGGGAACTTTCTAATTTGTGACCTATAATCCCAATTATATTTGTAAAAAGCCCCATGACCCAATTTTACAGACTCATTCCCACAATGAAATGAACAGTGAACTGACCCACGGTATCTGTTCATATCACTTGTAAAAATACACTGAATCCGAACAGAAACAAGTGTGTAAGCACTGAGCAGTACTGCCTCCTTCCCTAACATGCTTACTCTACCTTCAGGGATCTCTAACATACTTTGAGGTATCAAAATATAATGGCCGTATATGAGCTGAAGTTTCTGTCTATACATTTTTTTAAAAATGGAATCAAAATAATGACCCCTACTGAAGTAGGATGTTGGTTGGGTCCACACATAATCATGAAGACTTGGGCTTTTCCAGCATAGTCCGTAGAGAGCCAAGGACACTGGAAAGTACCTGGTGATGCTCTTGGTGATGGAGTCCTAAAAACGTAGCTTCTTGCCTTCAGACCCCACAGCCTATGGAACTGGCCAGATGATAGATAGTACAGTGCTACTGTGGTTGGATTATGCTAACCATTCTAAGCATAATGATGACTGGGCTGTGATTCTACTGGGCTGTGAGATGAGATCGCTGATGCCAGGCCTGGGAGAGCCTAACCTCCTGTCCTCCTGGTAAACATGGAAACTTGTACAGACACTATGAAAGACGAGATCAATGACACAGAGTAAATTGGATTGAGATTTCCACACACAATCATCTCGTCTGTCTCATTTATGAATACGTACTGGAGAGAACTGAGATGGGGGATCTGAAAGAGAATAGCACCCCTAGACCCTTCATTCCAGAACTATTTCATTGTCCAAAGTATGAACTGACAGATGACAGATATAGGAAGTGTAGTATAATTGGAAGCATAGCAAAGCTCCATCAAAAAATAAAATAAAATAAAATAAAATAAAATAAAAGGGCTACACACACACACACACAGCAGTAAAGTAAAGGCAAAAGAACAAGGACAAGTTGTCCTGACATGAACTAAGTTTTTAACTCTTAAGTCCCTCCCTCTAAAAGCACTACAAGACGCCAAATCACCAGGACACCAAGGAATAGGCTGACATCTAACATTGTGTCACCGTGCCCTGTGGTCAACAGGAGTGGCACCTGTCATGCCTACCACCAGAGGCATCAATGTCACGGTACTATGTAAATGGAGAAATTCTAAACATGCCCCGACCCCTTTACCCCTGCTTAAGCAAACCCGATGTCTAAAATCCAGCGGGTTTACTTTCCACACATGCATCTTGCAGATGACTGCCAGACATCAGAAGGGAGTTGACTTTATTCATGAACCTTAAAAATGTCTACTTCATTTCAAATAATGCCGAACATCTTAAGCTACATTTTACAACTAACCTAAAGAGGCCATTGATTTAGTCAGTCCTACTGTGAGACAACACAGTGGGTCTTTGTGGGGCCATCTTTAACAGATTGTGCAGTTTAAACACCTTATACTGTCCAGAGCAAATCTAAGCAGAGGCCATAGAACGCAGGGAAACAATTGTCTCATGCCCTGAGAAAGTGAGAATAAGTCAGGTAGAGCCCAATAAAAGTCAGGAAGCAGAACAGAGTGAAATTTAAGATGCTACCGGCTTCCTTCTTTATTGTCATCATTTTTCAAGCAAAGGTTGTTAATAGTGAATACATAGAACCCATGAGTTTAAGTAAAATTGCCAGTTAGTAGATTTCTATGCACTAGCTTTTTAAATGAAATATTTAATATAGCTCCTTAGACATTGCCTTGGAATACTACTTTATTCAAGATATTTAAATATATACAGGCTAGAACTAGTTTATAATTAATGGAGACTCTAGCATTCAACCCATCAGGCATGGGAACACATCTCTAACTCAGTACTCTGGAGGCTGAGGTGGGATTGCCATCAGTTTGAAGCCAGCCAGAGCAAAGTGTCAAATTCACAAACAGCAAGGGCAGCTTAACAAGATTCTGTCTCAAAACCAAAAAGGAGCTGGGATGGTAGGGGCAGAGCTCTTGCCTACAAAAAGAAACCTACCAACCCTGACAGCAACCCATTCCTCCGCTTTTTCTAGCTGTATGGTCCAAGACAGATACAGAATTGTATCTTCCTCTTCTAGAAAAGGAAGAAATGGTACTGGATGGTGGGGGTAAGGCAAATGTGTGTGTGTGTGTGTGTGTGTGTGTGTGTGTGTGTGTGTGTGTGTGTGCATGCACACACAGAAAAACACACACAGAGGCACACACAGAGACACACAGACACAAACATGTACACACACACACAGACACTAACACACATAGACACACACATGCACACAAACATGTACACACACACACATACACACCAAAGTTAAGAAGAGCTTCAGAGTAAGTCAGTTACTGTTTAAGGGAGTTAAAGGTCTCAGAAACATAGGTCAGACTTTTTCTGCTACCTCTGCAGTCTATTCATCCACAGCTTCCCTCAACCTAACCAAGCATTCCACACTTCATCCCAAGACCCAAATGGGTCTGCAACAGTCAAAAAAAGGAACTAGGGGTTGCGAGTGGGGGGGGGGCATGGTGACCACGAGAGCTGGTTTGGTTTGTGAGTAAAAATAGCAATGCAGAGCCAATAGCATGGCCCAGGATAGGTGTGGCCAGACACTGAGAAAGGCAAGGAGAAGAATGGCCAACTCATGCAGATCTGTACAGTCAGGGGAGACTGTCCAGGACAGGATTTTAAGATAAAAGAGAATGGCCGGTCCATTCTAGTGTCCAGTGAGGACCTACCTTATAAGACTGAAGTTTCCTCTCCAAGCAAAATGATGAAACTCCTGAGTAAAGCACCAGAGAATAGTCTACCTGTATTAGTGCCTCGTTCATATGCAACTACACAAAAGGGATAGGCAAGAAGCTGAGAACAGGGCCTAGTGGTACACACCTCTAATCCAGCACACCTATGGCAGAGAGAGGCCAGCCTGATCTATATAGTGAGTTCCAGGCTAACTAAGGCTATATCCTGAGACCCTATTTCAAAACAAGAGCAACGTGCTGTGGAGATGACTCAGTGGGTTGTGCAAAACAAGGGGAACTGAGTTTAAGTCTCCACCATCCATCTTTAAAGATGGTGGGGGGGGGGGAGAGCTTCAGCGTAGTCATTTATAGCTCTCAAATCAGCATTGAGAGGCAGAGTCTGGCCAATCTCCATGGGTTCCCCAGCCAGTCAGCCTCCCCAAAACAAAGAGAAGTTAAAGCTGAGTGCGAAACCTTGTCTCAAAAGACGAAGATGGTGAACAGAAGAGGGAGAGACTCCTAGCATCCTCATCTGGCCTCTGCTTATGAGAACATGGACATACATGTCCACACACATACCACACACTAACAGAACCCAAACCAACTGCCCATTACTGCTATCATATGGGGACGGTATCTCTATGTCTACACAAAATACCATATCTCACAAACACAAGGCCCAAGAACACAACTCCTTACATTCCTACCCCACAACAATAGATCTTTATTTTGTGTTGGGATGGTTCGAGCATCCATCGATCAATGAAGAATTCATAACGCACCAGGTCCCTTGGAGGCAGAAACCTGCCTGCCACCTTGCATACTGCACGCTGCCCCGAGCAAACTGCTGCTCACATCACTGCCCTTCGGCTTCAGGGATGGAGAGGCCATTATCACGTTGCACGGGCTCCCAGGTGGAGCCCGTGGGCCTTCAGTGCCTTCACTTCAATGCATCAGCATTTCATTCCTCAGATCAGAGGTACTCAGCATTTATCGCTTCTGTTAACCGCATTGCAGTAACTGGGCAAACGAAGCCTCCTTCCAGAGCTCAGAAATATACAACAGTCTTTAGTATTTGAGGCACACAATCATAAATGAATGCTTTAAAAATAAAACTTAATTAGATCTCTGAGCAAATAAGACACTTCCAAACTCTGGTCCCACACAATTCCTTCTCAGCCACGCTTGGAACCATGCCTCCAAAAAAAATGTGTGCAATATTTCATACACAAAATAAAGGAGAAAGCCTGGAACAGGAAAAGGACTTCATTCTTTCAGGAATCTATCTAGTATTTGGCATAGAGTTATCGTATGACTCAGAGCCATCGGGAACATGCCAGCGCCACATTGAGGAAAGTAACCAATACTCTCCCGCCTGGTGTCATCTAACACAGAGCGAACTCAGACTTGAATTCTCTCTTTTGTTGTCCAGCTGTTGCCACTCATATCCCAGTTTGTCTGTTGCGTGTCTCTGCTGTGTGAGTCTGAATCTATACCTTCCTGAAGCCTGTCTACTAGATCTAGATCTGTCTGTCCCTGTCCACGTGTCTGTCCTGTTCGTTTTTCCTTTATCAGTCAGTTCTGCTTATATTTATTGAACAGCACGAGAAGCATAAGGAGGGAGGGAATGAGGGACACTTCCCAGAAATCTGTAAGAGATTTACATGAAATTGAGTCACTGGCTCCAAGCGATCTCAGCTGAGGCCCACAATAAACAATATTGCAAACATCATTGTTGATCAAGTAGCATCCGGGTTAAACATTTATGGTGGATATCGATTTATTAAATTCCTTTCAACCTATATTTGCTTTGGTCAGCAAATGATGACCACACCAGTAACACATGTAAACACATATGCATTACTCTTGGGTCAGTGGCATAAGATAATTCATAACTTAAGATTATAGCCAGGTATTAGCATAGGCTATAAATGCAGAAATCCAAAGTAAGTCAGGTTGGTTCTCACATTATTCTCTTAAAGGCAGGTTAAATAAACAGGCTGCCGTACATAGCAGCTTAGCAGTCTTAAGTGTTCTCAAAGAGTATGGCAAAAGTTCCAGTCTCCTAGAATATGAGAGATTTTTATCATCATATTGCACCATCACCCAATGCTATGTATATTGTATGAGCAGAAATCAACAAAAAATGATTTAAACAAATACTGAAGAATGTAGGAAAGAAAAACGGTAATTTAAGTTTTAACCTGGTGGGTTCAGATGAATAGAATAAGCATGTACTACTACCAGTGAACATATAAGGACTGCCAGGCCCAATATTGAAGTTTTCAAGGAAGTTCCTACTGGCTAGTTTCACAGCTAAAAATGGCCAGGGCTTCAGTTAGAAATCCCGCTCCCAGCATTAAGGATAGAAAGATGCTAGTCTAGTTTTCTGTCTATTGTTGTAATACGCTGACCAAAAGTAACTCAGGAAAGAAAGGCTTTATTTCATCCTACCATTTCATGTAAGGAAGTCGGGGCAGAAACCCATTCATAGACCATACAGGAATGCTACTCAGTGCCTTGTTCCCATGGCTTCTTCAGCTTGCTTTCTTATAGAACCCATGATCACTTGATGAGGATAGCACTAGCCACAGTGGATTGGGCTCTCCCTCATCAATCATTCATTACGAAACACCCCCAAAGAAGGCCAAGATGGTCCCTTTTCCCAGATGACCCTATCTTATGCCAAGTTGCCAAAACTCTAACCAACATAGAGGCCTTCAGGTGTGTTTTGCTATAAAGAAGGCTTGTTGTGTTGTTGTTGTTGTTATTGTTATTGCTTGTTTGTCTGTTGTTTCCAATATCAGGCCCTCCGGGGAAGCCTACTGCCTTTAAATGTTTTAATAAAAGTAGACATGAAAGGGGAGGAGGAAATGAGGGTACTATACATACTTCATGTGAGCGGAGAGGAACATGGGTGTTGCTCACATCTTGGACTATATGCGCTCGAGGCTACCCAAAGGATGGCTCCCACTCCCAAGAGGGCATGTTCAGGTTCTCCCTGATGTCTAGCCCATGCATCTCCCGACTTCTAACATTTTCTCATCCAAACTGGGAAACTTTAGAGACTAGAAGGGGGCATGGATATCATCTTGCTGGAGAAACCCAGTTCACACCAGGAATATTCCAAGGAAGATGAGACTTCTCAATGCACTGAGAGCTACCATGAGCTGAGAGTTATTCCTGGCTTCCCAGCCCACACCCACTTTGGGGGTATCCTTGCATTTCAGGAGACTACCTACCTATTTAAGGACAGAGTCCCAAGTCCTTCCACTCAGCTTTCATAGGTCCCATGCACCCCTCCATGAATACCCCCCTCACCAGAGCACATTCTGCCTGCTGCTACCTCTTCTGTGTGTCCTTTCACTAACAAGTCCTTACCTATCTGACCTTGGGCCCCAAGGCTCCTCACACTAATAATGGCAGAGGCATGGATATCCAACAGGCGGGGTAGGGTGCTATAAGTTGGGGATATGGAGAGCTTGTCATTTAGAGGCCAGATACTGCTCGCCACGTGGGCAACAGCTGTGAATCCGACCAGACCAAAGTGTACCGATAGATAACGGGGTATCTAAAGCAGCAGGCTAGGCTGGAAAGGGCTCCAGAGGAGAATCAGGGGGCTGGGGGCTGATGTAAGGAGGAGAAACAGTCTGGGTTTTCCTCTTTGTAAAAGATCAGAGTATCTGGAAAAAGAATTCAGCCACAGGTGAGCAAAGCCAGAGGGAGAAGTAGTGAGTATGTGACGTAGAGAAGGGGACAGTGTCTGTGTCTTAGAGAAGAGGACAATGAGGATGTAAAGAGGAAGTCACCAGGAAGCCCCTTTTCTCTTTCTGCTTCAGCCCTTTGCCCCCTCCACTACAGACAAGAACAGACATCTCAGTTATGGTGGTCTGCCACCCTTAGGAGGTGAGAAACATGTATTGTGGATCAATCTCTCTGTAAACCATGACCATCTATCAGTTTTGCCCCAAAATGTCCAACGCTGGTGAGGAAAGAAGCCACCTGCGGTCTCTCACACAGTTTGCTTGTTCATCTCCCAACACCCCAAAGCCCTCACTGGAGGAAGGTTCTGGCAGTGTTGTATGAGCGTTGAGATGCAGGATGTCTCCAGCAGCCCTGGGGCAGGTGCAGAAGAGACATGTGGGGTTTACACAGCTGCCTCATCGGATGGGAGATGGAAAGGGTTGCACTGATGATGAAAGAAGAAGGAGGAGGGGAGGAGAAGGGGAGGAGGAGGAGGAAGAGGAGGAGGAGGAGCTTGAATGAATAGGACATGGAATCCATTGCGCTAGAAAGAAATGGGAACTGTCAGCCTTTCCATCCAGAATTAGAAAGCTGGCCCTAGTTCTGGCTCATCTGTGACATCACTGGCAAAGCTGCTCAGCGTACCCGAGATGACACAGCTCAGCAACTTATGGGTGCCATTCTAAACACTCCGAAAGTGTCTGCTTTTATAGAGTTAACAACAACAAAAAAAGCATCGTTTATTTCATTCTTGCTTTAAAATAATCACCCTGACAAAGGGAAGAGGGAATAGCGAGGTGGGAGGAAGAACACCTGACTCCTGAGCAACTTTGGAAGGTGGACATCTACCAAACACTTCCGTGAAGATGCTGCTGAGATAGGAAATTCTGTTGAGCGCCAGAAGGGGAGGGATAAATAATGCGTTGTCATAGCAATCAGTAGAGTTGATTGGCAGGGAAGACAGACAGCCTTTCCTGAAGGCCAGGAGACTCTCAGAAGATACTCCTGTTTGAGTGCCCCCCCCCAACTACACTCGAGATGGAATGTCATCTTTGTTGGGAACATTAAGAAGGTAGAAACAGTCCGACCCGGGTACTTGTGGAGTAGGGTCTTCAGGAATAGACGGCTGAAGGATGCCGTGGAGCCAAGCTCTGATGCAAAGGGACCAAGGCTTTAGAAGAGCAGAAATGTATAACAGGATGTTTTCATTTACCATAGGATGTAGTGTGCAAACCCAGCTAACCAAAATTCTCAAACAGTAAGACAGGAGGGAAAATTAACCACACTTTGAAAGCATGGCACAGATGAGTGTCCCAGTAGCAAAGGTGATCTCAACAGGTGCAGCCTCTTGACCTTGAACCTGCAGAACTGCAAATCGACTAAACCTTAATACTTTATAAATTGCCCAGTCTCTGTGTGTGTGTGTGAGAGAGAGAGAGAGAGAGAGAGAGAGAGAGAGAGAGGGAGAGAGAGAAAATGGGCTACCCAGGAGAGGAAAGCCTTTTTCCAATAACTGTAACAATAAATGTCATTTTCTAATAGCCAAGAGTATGGTGGCAACAACTGAAAAGGTAAAATGGTTTTGCTTCTCTGGGCTTCTAAATGCTTAGAGTACAGTTCTTAAGAGTCAGGACCAAGTTGGAATTACAGCGTTGCTCCTTGATGCCTTAGCCCAGTACCACTCATGTACACAGCGATTTTATAATTAAAAACATGATTAAAAAATGAGCACTCTTTTCCCAGTCCAGAACCAACTTCACTGTAACAGGGAATGTTTACAAAGTTGCTGAGTGATAAAGGGAAGGGTTGGATGCAGGGTTAACTGGGGTCAACATCAGGACCTGCGAATGACATTCAGAAGATCTGTCTCCAAGCAGTCTGTGTGTTTACTGTCCTCATTATAGCAATGAGAGTGAGTTGGGTATGTTGGTGAACTTCTCGAGATGTTTGATTTGGATTTCACTTTCGTGGTTATTTGCATTCCATCCAAGAAAATGCAAGCAATCTCAATGGGCCTCTAGGGCGGCCTCGCTGTGACCTCTCTCCCAGCAGGGAGGACTCCCATACATCCAGCCCTTCTCAGCTCTGCTCAGAATACCACAAAGTCTTCACTTGGTTCCATATGTGAAGTGATCTAAAATGCAGACAGAATGTAAGGAAGTTTGGAAACACTAAAGAGAATGAAGGTCCCAGCAGTCACACACACATACACGCGAGCACGTGCGTGTGCGCGCGCGCGCACAAACACACACACACACACACACACACACACACACACACACACACACAATCTCAAGGATCCAAAAGCAGCCTGAAGGAACACTCATTTCTGCCATGTTGACAAAGTGTGGTTAATTTTTTTCTTTTGTTTCATTGTTTGAGAATTTCATACACAATTGTGTATTTTGACCTAATTTGTACCCCTCCTTGCTCTCCTCTATGAGTCCTCTAAATGGACCCTCCCCTATGAACCTTCCCCATGAGTCATCCCCATGAGTCATCCCCATGAATCCTCCCCATTAGTCCTCCCCTATGAATTCTCCCCTTGAGTCCTCCCCTATGAATCCTCCCCATGAGTCTTCCCCTATGAGTCCTCCCATGAGTCCTTCCCTATGAGTCCTCCCCTATGAATCCTCTCATGAGTCTTCCCCTATGAGTCCTCCCTATTCCTTTACAACCACTGTCCTCACTTCAGTGAACTGGCTGAGTTCACTTAGTGCTGTCTGTAAGTCATCAGCTGCCAATACTGTCTCAGCCAGGGGTGGCATCCCTGAACTCCTTGCTCCAGCTCAGATTTTGTCTGCCTTGACCTTGTGCTAGGAGAGCATTCAATAGCAGTGAGGGGAAATAGAAAACAAGTTAGATTTTTTTTTTCAAAAAACTGATTTAGACTAAGTTTTCCTCCAAATTGACTCACATTCAAGAGATAGTTGGGAATCTGGGAACAAGGCTCAGTGTGGTAAAGGGATCGTCATACACATCTGACCACCGAAGTTTGGATGCTCAAAGACCGCATAAAAAGCCAGAAATGATAGTATACATCACACATGGGCCCAGTAGCCTGGCACAAGAAGCACCAGGCAAACAGCGTGAGATACTGTTTCAGGAAAGGCTGAAAGTGAGGAGTAACACTCGATGCCATGTGAATTCTGCATGCATGCCATACATGTGTGTGCTCAAACATACATGTATACATGCATAAACACACAACAAATGCATGTCACACATACAAACACAAGTACGCATACATAAAGATTTCTTTACATTTTTAAATGATACAGTTGACAAATACTTAATTTGTTACCACAGCAACATACAACAATCTTAAATCCTTAAAGTCACAAACTGGGTCCACAAGACAGATTCATGGAGAGGTGGGGCCTCTTTTACCTCCTGTTGATGCTCTGAACTGGTAGAACTAAAATTCATTTCATTCCATTTCAGTTGAACAAAGGACTGTGTGTAGCTTCTGGCTATGTGCCTATCAGCAGAATAAGAACTAAATTCTTATTAGCTTATGAGCTGGACAAAATTCTGCCCAATGCATTATTGTCACTTGCTTATTGATTTTTGCCTCTACAAGTGTCTGATTCTCTGCACTACATTCAAAAGAAGAGAAATCCACAAACAGCTTGCTTCTCTCTTTTGCAGGAACATAGACAAACCTTACATGAATTCTGTCACCACTTAGGAAAAGGACAACCCCCCAAAACTCATGACCTCAGACTTCAGGCTCTGCTGACCCACTCTCTGGTTTAACCTTTCTTAGCATTTTCTTTCATTCACCAGAAAAGACTGCCTCGGCAGCCCTGGCCCTCACAGAGATAAAGGAATAAGTAAGCAGAGACTCCTTCAGTCTCCACATGATTCAAGTGTTTCTTTCCATCACCACCGTTAGGCATGGATGGAAAAAGAGAACCTACCCTTTTGAGTTGTGTGTTCTGGATGTGGCTTAGCTCACAGAGGTTCATGGTCTGGGAGCTTGGACAGAGATACACTGCGGCGTGAAGAGATGACATGGTGAGAGAGAGGCCTGATGGGAGGCAAGCAGGTCATGATCCTTTCCCACGGGAAGGGCTTGGTGCCCGTCTGCAGCAGCAGGTGAGCTTGGGAGTTGTGTGAGCTGTATGTGGCAGCTCAGCCCGCTTTGTCAAACTCTTATTCAGCTTCTCTTCCTCTTCCTCTGCTATATTCTAATGTAACATGAGCTCACACGAGAAGCCAAGCAGGAACAAGCACAGAACAGAACATCAGGGACAGTAAACCTTGAATGTGTTACAGTAGCATTTCTCTACCCACCCAGAAGATCGAATTCCTTCGTTTTCCTGGGTTCCTGTTTCATCTTTCATGGGAATTCCTTGCTAATCTGGCTACCTTTGAGAAGCACCAGGGCTTCAAACATTCTATATACCAGCCATGTAGACATCAACCGAGCAGGAGTCTCTGCGTAGAATCCATGTTTTTACGATCCCATGTTTCCAGCTTGCAGTCGCTGCTGAGATTTCCTCCCTGTGTTTCTACATTTTTGAAGACCATTTTATTAAGTCTGTAACTGTCTACTTGATGAAACACAGCCTTCCTCGTTACTAAAGTAAGAAGCAGCCAGTATAGACAAGGATGTTGAGAAAGATCATTTGTGCATTGCTGATGGAAATGTAAATTAGTACAGTCGTGACCCAAACAAAACCAACAAGATCTTCTATATCATCCAGCCATCTCATTTCTGGGAATATACATACAAAGGAAAAGAGTCCAGTGCATTAAGGAAACAACTCTACTCTGTGCTCATAGCAGGTTTGCTGCCAATGGAATCAACCAGTGTCTCTTGGTGCATGATAAAAGAAAATATGGTGCACATACATATTGGGAAAGTATTTAACTGTGAAGAATAATGAAACTTGTTATCTACGGTAACATGAACATGTCTAGTGGTCATGATGATAAGTGAAATAAGCTATGTTCAAAGAGAGGGAAACAAACAAACAAACAACAATAACAACAAAATATGTTTCCCTCTTAGGTAAAAACTACATTTGTTGAGGACAGGAAATAGAGAACAGAGAAGAGGTCATAGGAGGCTGCAAAGGTGGGGGAGGAAGAGGAAGAACAGGTGGGTAGTGAGATGGGTGGAAGTAACTCTCAGTGTTTGACATCATGATACTACATGTAGATATCAACTACAGCTTGACCCTGGTGAATATGGGGTGGGGGGTGGGGATCACCGTTTCTGTATATATCAAACAACTACAAGCATTTGACAACTCTGTGTTTGATGCTGCCATCACAGAAATTTGAGTGTTTGAGGCGCCTAGTGGTTTGTGTCCATGTATAGAAATGTCACATCTACCTCATAATTGTACATCATTGTGTGTCAGTTAGAATGGGCGTGCACAGATGGGACTGAGGGAGGCTCTGCAGAGACACATGTGTCCGTACCTCCCTCTTACTGACCACTTCCACATCAGGCAACTGCTTTCTGCTGGCCTGAGGTGCCCAGAGACTGGCCCATAATGTATTGTTTCCAAAGAGTTTTGTTCCCAGTAGACAGTGTAACCTTTGACCTGCCATGTACATACACAACCATATTATTATTAGTAGAAATTTATTCTATTATCTCATTGAAGGATCAGGGGTGGGGCATTTTTCATCTTTTCCATTGGGAAAACAAATAAAAGAGCAACCTTTTGTCATCTCCACCACACACATACACACACATACACAATGTACATACACAATACACACATACACACACATTTACACACACTTAAACTCACATACATGCACACATACACATACGCGCATACACATACATGTACACAAACATACACACACATACAAATCCATGCACATGCACACAAACACACATACACATGTACACACATACTCACACATACACATGTACACACATACTCACACATACACATGTACACACATACTCACACATACACATGTACACACATACACACACATACACATATGCACACATACATAGGCATTCACACCCTCTTACACAGACATACATACATACACATATACATATATATAATACATACACACATTCATACACATATACACACATGTACACACACATACACATATATACACACATAGACACATACATATAGACACATGCAATATACCCACATACACATATACATATGTACACACATACACATACATACACATACACACATGTACACACATACACATGTACACACATACATATACACATACACAGATACACACACCTATACACACACATATACACACACACCAGTTCAGAGCTCTCTAGGCCACGCTCTGTGCTTCCTTTCTGAGGCCTGCTTCTCTAAGTTTTCATGTTTGCTGTATCGGGGCTCACTGAGATGGTTTTCACCTCCACAGTGGTTTTAGTTTCTTTACTGGGATGAATCAGTTCCCTCTCTGCCTCCTTTATCTTCTCTTTCTGTTCACCACATGTATCTTTTCTCCAAACCCTCTTTTTATAGAGCTCAGTTATCACTATGCCCCGAAGGCCATGGAGAAAAGGATTTTTTCCTAGCTTGTGAGATAAGGTGTTGTCTGACTTAGCCTTCAGTGACCTCCTGGGCTCCCTTCTTCTGTGACTGTTCCCTGCCATGCTCAGGCCAGCTGTAGGCAGAATGCATCCTTCTGGAAACAAGGGACACTGTTCCTAGCTGTGGAACAGGACAGGATAAACAGCACAATCCACACTAACCACCAATGTCCTCCATCTCTCTCCAAGTCCTGCACCCAGGGAGGATCTCCTTCTTGGGCTTTGTGGTGACCCTTTCAACCCAAGTGAAATTTATATAGTTTACAAAGTGGAGCTTTGGAGTATGGGCCCATGGGAAGTCCTCCTGGCCTCCTTCCTACCTGACTTTAAAGAGTCCCTCACATTTAGCAGCCTGAACTAAGTATGACACTGATCACTACAGTGGAGAGGAAGACACTTAAGCTGGGTACAGCTCCTTGTTATTCACAGGGACCCAGGGGGTGTTCAGCTCACAGCTTACCAATGGCAAAGTGTCTCCTCCACCATCACCATCTAATTTGCATATGATGTAAAAAGGAAATGGATCCAAATGCTTTCTATTGATTAATAAGCACAGGTAAGTGTTCCACCTATACCAGTGACTATTCTGGAAGTGCTCTACTCATTACAGTGACTACAGTGGAAATGCTCCACCCATTCCAGTGACTATGGTGGAAGTGCTCCACCCACTCCAGTGGCTATGGTGGAAGTGCTCCACCCACTTCAGTGGCTGTGATGGAAGTGCTCCTGCTCCACCCATTCCAGTGGCTGTGATGAAAGTGCTCCACCCATTCCAGTGGCTGTGATAGAAGTGCTCCACCCATTCCAGTGGCTGTGATGGAAGTGCTCCACCCTTTTCAGTGGCTATGGTGGAAGTGCTCCACCCACTTCAGTGGCTATAGTGGAAGTGCTCCACCCACTTCAGTGGCTATGGTGAAAGTGCTCCACCCACTTCAGTGGCTATGGTACAAGTACTCCACCCATCCCAGTGCCTATCAACTCCAGTACCTTATGAACTTATGACTTCAATTCTTTAAAAATTCTTAAAAGATGTATCTGTCAAGTTATGTTTTTTACTTATTTCTTAATTTTCATAATCCTGAATAAATTCAGGCTGGGTAACTTAAGGAGAGATAGTCTTCCTTAAGAAGATTATCTCAATATTAGCAGTAGAGCCAGGGAGTGTAGCATAGTGGTAGAGAGCACTTGTCTACTGAGTGAAAGGTCCTCAGTTCCCAGTACCAATGACAATGATGATAAAGATGAGGATAAAGATGGTGAAGATAATGATGTTGAAAAATGATGATGATGATGATGGTGGTGGTGGTGGTGGTGATTATGATGACTACGATGATGATCTGAACCCAGGGTCTCTACCACTGTGAAGTCTAGACACTATTACATTGACCACTTGGGGACAGGGGTGGTATTAAGCTCATATCTGGACTTCATTTACATTTTAACTTTTTAACATGAAAATTAAAGCCTATTTTTCTCTTCTCAATTTGATCACAATACAAAACGTAAAAGTACAATGAGCTCTCAACTATATATTTAAATCATCCACAAGTACATGACTAACTTGCAAAAACACACGATTTCACTTGGGAACATAACATAAATAACCGTATCCGTATCATTACATATTCTATATGTCCAACTAAATAAATATGACCCTAAGCATTTCTGTCATGTGACCCACAGTCCAGGTGTAAAACAAACACTTCAGTTAAATGATTATTCTCCTTTTTTTTTTTTCTCACAGAGAGAGGTACAATGGGTAAGGGCTGGGTTGAAGTCCCTGAGAACTTGGGAGTTCTGTAGTCTGGAAGAAGGCGGCGGTGGAGGAGGAGGGAGGCCATAGTACCAGCTAGAGGTGGCAAGGCAGGAAATGCAAGCTGACAAGGACCCAGAGTCTGCAGCGAGATCCTATCAAGTATTTTTAAATTCAGTTCCACACAAGTCAACTCAGTTTTGCCTGGAGATTTTACTAGACATTTAGCTGGTGTGTGTATAATTACTTGTCTCTCAGAATTGGGAGTGGTGAGCTGGAAGCAGTCACGGGAGATGTGCGCGGGGTATTGAGATGGCAGTAAACTGAACACCTGATGTGCAGGGCAGCGAATGTGTGTGGCGAGGCTTCAAAACTAAAAATTGTGGTCGTTACTTCCACATGTATAAGAAACATACTTTGTGACCCCTGTTTTTTCACTAAGGTATTAAAAATAAAATGTTATCCCTGTATACCCCTGATTGCTAGCTACCTCTCCATCTTTCTCAGGATTGCCAAGAACCAAAGCAGGAGTCTTAAGCATGCATGAAAACAGACATCTTCAACTCACACGACATACCACAAGCATGTGATAGTTCTCAGAATTCATTTGAGGGGAGGTGGCTTAGAGCCCACCATTAGGCCTGGAAGGCAGGCTACTTTCATAAATGTCTGAACCTGTTTTTTGTTTTTTTTTTTAATGGAAATAATGCTAATGTAAGTACCATAGGAGTTACATGAAGTTCAAGGCAGGCCTTGAGATCTCCCAGCAGGAGCCAAGGTGTGTGAGGTAGTGGCTTTCTGTGTATTTCCAGATCCTTGACAGCCAACTTCATTGCTCGCCCAGTCACACCCCCACTGAGTCATCACTGAAATGGGGAATGACACTGCCATTTGGCCACCATTTGAAACTCTTCCTCAAGTCTATAGTCTGATGTCACAACATCCGACCCACTACCACGAAGTTTATATACAGTAAATGCGGATGTTTCCATGAAAGCAAACTGTGTGAAACCAAGAGAACAGATTCTACCTATAGCCATCTCCTCATCACGTGTGTAAGACTGTCCTATTGAACATCACGGCACCGGGCACTGAGAACATGAACGTGGCCAGTCCAGACTGAGCTGCCAGTTTGAGCCACCACGCTGAAACCTTGAGGCTTCAGCATAAACCAAAGCAGAATATCTTATTAGTAAATTATATATTGATGAAAGGTTGAAATGACAAGGTTTTGGGATCATTAGATGAAATATTTTATGCAAATCTTATTTTGTAGATGGCTATTAAAAATGTTAATTTCTAGCTTGTAGCTCACCACCACATATTCTAGAGCAGTGATTCTCACCCTCCAATGCTATGATCCTTTAATACAGTTCCTAGTGTTATGGTGACCCCCCTGTACTGGCTAGTTTTGTGAGTCAACTTGACACAGCTGGGTTATCACAGAGAAAGGAGCTTCAGTTGGGCAAGTGCCTCCATGAGATCCAGCTGTGGGGCATTTTCTCAATTAGTGATCAAGGGGGAGAGGCCCCTTGTGGGTGAGACCATCTCTGGGCTGGTAGTCTTGGGTTCCATAAGAGAGCAGGCTTAACAAGCCAGGGGAAGCAAGCCAGTAAAGAACACCCCTCCATGGCTTCTGCATCAGCTCCTGCTTCCTGACCTGCTTGAGTTCCAGTCCTGACTTCCTTGGTGATGAACAGCAATGTGGAAGTGTAAGCTGAATAAACCCTTTCCTCCCCAACTTGCTTCTTGGTCATGATGTTTGTCCAGGAATAGAAACCCTGACTAAGACACCCCCAACCATTAAGTTATTTCATTGCTACTTCATAACTCATTCTGCTACTGTTGTGAATCATACTGTAAACATCTGATATGTGATCCCTGGTTGAGAGCCACTGTCCCAGTGGGAAAGTTCTGTGGTTTGGTTGGGAGCCACTGTCCCAGTGGGAAAGTTCTGTGGTTTGGTTGAGAGCCACTGTCCCAGTGGGAAAGTTCTGTGGTGTGGTTTGTTTCTAGGTTTCTTGTTCTGTTGTATTTGTTTGTTTTCTCCAGCACTAGGGCCTTCAGCCTGCTGAACTGCAGCCCTGGACAGTGTAGCTTCAGACACCCAAGTCAAAGGGATCTATGAGTGCACTCAACCAAGCATCAAAGCTAAAGCAAAGTCCAAATTACAAACCTCCTCTACCTCAGTCTGCCTCTTCCAGGGGAGGGAGCATTGCAGATGGCCAGGAAGATTCTCCAAAGCAAAGACTTAACTTGCTGCTTCCAGCTTTATCCTTGACATTCAACTCTTCCAGAAACTTCCTCTGCTGTGAAGTATTTCCAAGCAGTCTCCCGAATCACAGTCGCCCTCTGCTTAAGCACACGCTTTATAAACTGGTCATGGTGCTGCAATCGCTCTGGAAGAGCAGGTTACAGAAACAGGTGTGCAAATGGGCAGAGACTTCTAGGAGTCCACAAAACTTGGCCAGGAGAAACACAGCAGGGCTTCAACACGAAGTAGGACACACATTCGACATTCAGCGCTTATGCCCTCCTGGGCAGGTTGCCCTGGGTTGCTACTACTGCTGAGCTGAGATATAATAACACTTGCCACAGGATTGGTGATCACAAAGATGTGGTATTGGTGCTTGGTTTAATGTCAACTTGCCACAAATTTGAATCACCTGAATAGAGAACTAAGGTCACATCCTGTTTGCCTTAGCTGACACAGGAAGACACATCCCAACTGTGAGTGGCACCTCCTGCTAACAGCCCAGATACAAAAGGCAGTTTATTCGCCTTGTGCTGGCGTAGCTGAATGGGAAGAGTCCCATAACTGCTGCTTCCAATTCCTCCACTGGTATCAGAATCAGTCTCCAGGCTCCTGTTATTAAGGGCTGATGGCTAATACAGGCGGGGGAACAGCTAATGTGCTGAGAATGTCAGTGGTCCCCTGCTGAATTCTAGCCCTAAGCAACTAATTCTGGACTGTGTTAGTGAGTTACTTGACATCCTCCTACCCTTGTGTTGGCCTCGGTGCCGACTGGAAACTCATGTTGATCACTGAGTCGACCACAGTGTGGAACTTGGCTGCTCTTTGGGAGACCCAAGGACAGCAACTTCAGCTATGTACTGAGGAATTTTGGAATATGAATTTATTCGTACATCCATTCATTCAGAATATAATTATAGAGCTCAGCTATGTGCCAGGTATTGTTGGATTTGCTGAATATCACTGAACCAAAGAGACAAGGACAGTATTTAATGAAAAAGTAAGTTATGTACCCTTCTAGAAAGTGGTACATGCTGAACGCACACACAAATTACACAGGTGGATAAGTTCTAAGTCTCTGGTGCAGGGTCAGCAGGTCCTTGGATAGACCAAGCTGAACCTGCCAGAAGAGCTCCTCAGAAATCATAGTGGGCAAGGACTTAGCCTGCCTCCAGGAGCACAGCTGAAGGCTTGGGAAGCAGAAACTGAGAGTTCATCTGGGGCATCCCCACTCAGGAAGGGGGACTTCAAAAGTAGAAGGAAAAGGGCAGAGAATGACAGTCAGCCAGAGGTCATGGGGCAGACTTGGAGATTACAGCTTTGACTCTACAAACCCCTTGCAAGGTTTTGAGGTGAGGAACGATACATTATGTCTCCTGAAAGATTTGCTCTATTACTCTTAGGAGCAAGATCAAAAGCAGATATCTTTAACTAATATAAGTTAAATACTGTTGTAACTAAAAGCTAAACAGTAACAGCCAAGAGGGGATAGGCGTAATGGTCCTTTATTGGAACCAGGGACAAAAGGCTCGAAAAAGAAGATGTGTCTCAACTACCGGACAGCAAGGCCAGAAATGATGCCCTTCTGACTGATCATGTGCAAGCAAAAACAGGTGTGGATGGCACATGACAGCATCCACAGATGACCCATGATCCACAGGAGCTGTCTTTTGGTGGAGAACTATAGCAGCAAGCATGATCTTCCAGCTCCACGAAAGCAAACGCATTCCAGCAACCACCTAAGGGAAAGGGTGAAGGCAATTAACCTGGCCCTGCTGACCTGACTCAACACTCAGTCTGGAGACAGCCGCCATGCAGCTAGCCTTTCCGTTGGCTCTGCTACGGGAGGATAAGTACGTAAAGAAAAAGAGTCGGCGGTATAAATAAACATTAATACAGAGCTAATTTCCTTAGTTCTCATTTCACTGAATAATTATACCTTTGGGCTAACATGCATAATATATTAAGTAGCATGCGGTTTATATGTAGCCCAGCAAGTTGCTGTCCTCGTTATGCAATCGTTTGAAATCATTCCATGGCAAACCCCGCCTGGAAAGTAACTTCCACGAAGATAGCCTTTCCCTGAGAGCCTTCTAGATAGTTTACTAAGCGTCTCTTCAGGTTAAAGGGAGCTGTTCAAGAAAGCAGCCTCAAAATATTCTCTATGAAATATGTTCAATAATTCATTAAAATTCTAGCAGGCCAAACTCTCTTTTTTTTTTCTTGGCTTGCTCTGCAGACTGATGCAAGAAGGCTTCAAGGAGCTGAAGGCCATGTGTTCCCACACACTCGGTGCCTCTGTCCTTAGTGAGCTTAAGTAGAGATAACCTAGCCTTTTAGAAGAAACATTGTTACAAAATAATCCTTTTGTTAAGACAGAATTCCGTGTAGGTGTTTGGGGAATCTAACTTCCATAAGGGAGCTCCCTTCCCATTAAACAGTCTCCATTTTTAGCTGTTGTAATAACATGCCAACTCAAGCATCGATCCATTAATCCTGAGAGTTGACCCGTTTTGATAAGTCTCGCTGAGCACGGATCATGGATTATCTAGACCTGACTGGACCTCTTCCTTTTTCTTGCTTCCTCTGCTCTCAATGATACTGCAGGATCGTCACAAAACGGTAATCTAATTACTCCAACTATTAATTACGCTCGTGATTAATTTGAAACACCTGACACAAATGTAAGCCGGTATTCTGAGAGACAACACGCAGTCTTAATGAAATTCTAACACCTGAAACTGCTTGGCATCGTTATCAGTCAAGTAACTACGCTTAATTTCCTCTCAGCTGGGCATGTTAATAGAGTTGGTCTCCGGTATTATTTACTAAAAATGTGCTTCAGTACAAAACAATTACAGTGCATCTAATCTGTGGCCTTGAACCACAGACTCGGAGCCAGCACCAGCCTCCCAGGCAGGCCAACCCCTGAAAGTCATTAGCCTCTGCCTTTGGCTCTCTCCCCTCCTTGTCAAGCACTCATTTTCTTGAATCTCCAAACATAAATGGTTTATAAGCCTTTTTTTTTTGCAAAACACTATGCAAATGGCTTATGCGAGAAATAGTAGAAGACATGTCTGTTAAAGGGAGTAAAGAAAGGCAAGATTGGGCAGCTCCAGTTAATGTTGATGGGACATGAAGTGTGGGGATAGAGATACAGGAGCAATCTAGGGGAGCTAGGTGGAGGACACGGGTAATGACCAAAATACATTGTATGAAATTCTCCAAGAATTAATTAAAAAAATATTTAATTAAACACACTAAAAATTTACAGTACCTGATAAGTGGAAAGGAAGGACAAAGATTTGATACAAAGTACTGGAACAGAATAACCTGCTGGGTTCCTAGAGGAGAGCCTAGTCCTACCAAGGTGACATAGCTATTGATCCCTAGAGGAGAGCCTAGACCTACCAGGGTGAACACAGCTATTGGTCCCTAGAGGAGAGCCTAGACCTACCAAGGTGAACACAACTATTGGTCCTTAGAGGAGAGCCTAGACCTAGCAGAGTGAATACAGCTGTTAAACAGCTCTGTGGATGGAAAGGAAGCACCATGAGGATGACCCAGGCCTTTGAACCTATCCCTTAAAACAGAACTATGACTCACGCATGAGGCTGATCCAGTGTCTCTCTGACAAGACATCATCAACTTCTGTCTCTTTGGGCTCAGTCATGGTGGAAGCTGGAAGGAACCCAGACCTACCTGTGAGTGCTGATGTGACTTCTGTTCTCTTCTCTGTCTGCCTTGCAATCTCCCCTTTGTAAGCTAGACCCATCTTTGTTCCAAGAATTGGAGCAGAAAAGGGAAGGAAGAAAGAAGGTGGGAAGGGAAGAGATAAAGGAAAAAATGCACAAGGGACTGAATGTGAAAGTCCAGAAAGCCTGAAAGACCACAAGTAAAAGGAGTAGTTGAAACCAGAAGTAAAAATGCCCTTATTCCAAATAAGCTACTTTATTCTCTAAGCTACTTTATGATGGCAGGTCTTTCTTCTAAGATGGAGCATGTACTGTCAAGGACTATCAATCAAATTATCGAAATTTTGACTCCAATAGACAATTGCCAATTATGGTTCATGAAATATGAACAAAAGTTGAAAAAAATTATTCTGTAGACTCCTGACTCAAATATAGGTGGGGTATGCATACAAAAGTGTAACTGTGAATATTCTAATTTTAGATGCTCAATTTATAATATCTAACTCACCAAATGAGCTCACTAGAAGTTAGAGGGCTGCATAATTTGTTCTCAAAAGCTTTGAAACGCTATTATGCTGAGTTTATAAGCATAATAAATTTACATGTTAAAATTAAATGCACATAAAATATCTAGTAAAATAAAGATGTGTGTATCTTAAAACCTAGATAAGCTAAATTAAAACTATCAACTGTACATATTACAAAGGGAAGGACATGACTGAAATGTCCACAGCATGTATAGACACACATAAACACTCACACATAACACATGCACACACACACATATACACTCATACACATACATATACACATGTACACACATACACACACAGAACCAACTTTTATCTCTAGCCCAGGCTGCTTCTATGAAATCCATCCTGTAGGTCTAATTGTAAATTTAACATCCCCATTAAAAGATCTATGGTCTGTGCATTCATTTCCATCTCGTGTACGGTGCGTGGCAGCTGACCTTTTCTTAGAACAGAGCTCTACCATGCATGCATCAAGGTACCAATAGCTTCTCCCCTCGAGTGTGGGTGAGCCTTAACCGTTTCTTTAACAGAGTTTGTTGGAAGTGAGTCCCAACTTCTGTAATTAAGTCCTATACACAATTCAACTTCTACCTAGATCTCCAGAGAGGAAGACCCAGCCACCATGCTGCCAGAGAGCCTGGTGCATGGCTCAGAGAAAGCCACATGAAGGGCCCTCTACAAAGGAAACTAGTCTTCTCAATACCTGATCTGAGACCCCAGCTAATGGCCAGCCCTAAGCTGCCATGCAGAGGGATCCCTAAAAGTACAAGAAAGGGTAACAGGAGTGACTGTAACCACAGTCAAAATGTATGAAATTCCCAAAAGGGAAATTTGAAAGGATTCTAAATGCTCTACAGAGTCCTGGATGAGCACCGTTCTTTTTCTCCATCACACCGTATGGATATGTATGTGCTCAGGAGTACAGATATGTAAAGATGCATGTACCCCGCATCTGTGCACATGGGTGAGGAACTCAGAGGTTGACAGAGGGTGTCATCCTCAGTCCCTTCTCCGTGCTATTTTGAGGCAGATTCTCTTACTGAACACAGTTGGTGAGGTAAGCTCCCAGCTCTGCCTTCCTCCTAGTCCTGGGTAACAGGAGCTCCATCACCCTGACTTTTTCAAAAATTATTATTACATGCTCATGTCCACTGGATACTTGTGGGGGTCAGGGCTCTCTCCTAAGTGGCAAGGTTTGCTCCTCCCACTGGGGCTCTGGGGATAAGATTCCAGCCATCTGGCTCACACTCCAGTGCTTTTTGCCTGCTACGCTAGCAGCCCCCTAGCCAAAGCTCAATCTTTTGATCCAAACTCGGGTCTTCAGGCATGTTCAACAGGCACTGTACATACTAAGTTACTTCCCCAACCCTCTATGACGTCAACTCGATGGCTGGCTTGTGAAGGGCTTTCTTCTAACCCTCCAGGGATCACATCCTCCCTCACCAGTCTGGAAGTTGGTCAGAGGCCATCTTCCATGCTGTAATTATCATGCCCTGGCCAGTACTGTCTGTAACATTCCCTGACCAAGAACAGCAAACCCACTGGCAAGATTTCCCAGTAAGCCATGTCTTTGTGTGTAACAAAAGCTTTTACAGATAGGAAAGCACGTGCTTTCAAAACAGAATCTCTGCATAAGTCATACAACTCCTCATGAGACTGGTACATAGATAGAGCAGATGAAGAGAGAGACAGAGACAGAGACAGAGACAGAGACAGAGACAGACACTCTGATTCAATCCAAGTCTGATGCTGAAATTCATAGAAGCAGTTACTGAATACTGTGTGCTTCTACTGATCACACTAAAGTTGGTCTTTAAACAAATATAGGCATGTGCATATATGTATTATATATATATATATATATATATATATATATATATATATATATATACACATGCATATATGTGTGTATAGATACATATGGATCTCAAGTTTTAAATGTATTCTTGGACTTTCTATGGATTATGATAATAAAATGGGGGAATTTTTATAATTATGTGTAATATGTGTCCATGTGTTGATATTTGCACATGAATGCAGGTACCTACAGAGACCAGAAGAGGCATCAAATATGTTAGCATTTAGCTCTAGCATTACAAATAGCTTCAAGATACCAATTGTGGGTGCTGGCAAGCAAACTGGAGGTCATCCACAAGACCAGCAGTCACTCCTAACCACCAAGCTAGCTCTCCAACCCCATACTGAACCATCTCTACAAATATTCAAGAGAGGAACATTATAAGTAGCTACTCACTTGAGTTGACAGAGAAGCCCAGAAAAACAATGTGTCGGGGCTGGAGAGATGGCAGTGAAGAGTACTGGCTGCTCTTTCAGAGGACTTGGGTTCAATTCCTACCACTCCTATGGCAGCTTACAACCATCTATACCTCCAGTTCCAGAGGACTGGACACCCTCACAGAGACGTACATGCAGGCAAAACACCCATGCGCGCGAAATAAAAATAGATTTAAAGAATTTTAAAAGGAGTTGTTTGTCAAAATACTATACAGCATGCTGACTATAGCTAATAGTGCTGCTCCACATGTTTGCATTTCTCAACATCCTTCCAACATTCAGCAAAGAATACTGGTTGACATAACACATGGCAACCGCTTCCCAGTGTGTATGAAAGCATCCTCTTGGATAGCTTATGGAGATAGGATCTTTTCTTCACCAATTACAACTAAATTCATCTGGGGGCTAGGTTTGAACCGGTGACAGCAAGAGACTCTTTCCTTAGGGCACATGAGTATATTTTTTTTTCCCCTGGGACTGAAGCTCCCTGGTAAACAAAGCAAGTCTGGGCTGGCGTGGGATGATCAACAAATGAGACACCTTTTTCATTTCAAGACAGCTTTTTTTGAAGCGGCAACGTTTCATGAAAATTTCAGTCCGTCTCTCAGGAAGCCTGACTCAAGGCCAGCGCACAATTAAAACCGCATGCCCCCTTCGTGGCCCTGCTCCCGTGAAACCCGCTGTGTAATTTGCCTAGGAGATAGCACGGAAAATGAGTAATGGAGCTCGCGCGTGTGTTCTGTCACTCCGCATTACCCCTGTGTACAGAAAATAAGATGCAAACAGTCCGTGATGAGCGAGGTGAAGGAAGGAAATGAAAATGTCAACCACAGGAGAAAACTGTTAAATGGCACCAACTGCCTGAGAGAAGTGTTTGTGTACCCATGTGCTGCTTGTCTCCCCCAATATATCATCAGGAAGGACAAGCTGCCCAGGGGGAATGAGTGTCCTCGGTCGCGGCAGGGAGACTGGCAGGGCCTGCCTTCGACTGCCCACGGCAACAGCACACACATACCCAGCGATGGATGTCAGTCCAGGAGCTTTTCGTTGGCATCTGGCTGCAGTCAGTTGGCAGATCCAGAAATAGGCAGGCACCGGGCCTGCTGGCCTTCAAACACTGCGGCTCTACCAACATTTGATCCTGGCTAAGCGTGCATGGGAAGCATCCTTAAAGGAGCAGTTGACACACTGACTTCTCTCCACTGTTTGCACAATCTAGAATCCAGCCCTAGCAAGAAGAGTCACTGTGTTCGTTAAAGAGCAGGGCTTGTAAGACAAAGGAAGATTCCGGAGGAGGACAGAGGCATCTCATTGCCTCTTACACACATCCTGCCTTAACTAGTTGGAAGGACACAAGAGTCTGGAAAGGTGAAGGAAATAAGAGAGCCTTGTGAGAATAAAAGTGGTCACTTATGTGAGCCTGTGTGGTGAGGTAAAGTATAGAACAAATGACTTACACAAATGCCTCTGTTGCCTCAAATCTACCATTTTACTGGACTGTCTCTGGTTTGACAGGTTTTGGTTGTTTTGTTTTTAAATAAATAAATAAAATAAGAAAGAAAAAAGAAGAAATGCAAAAAAAAAAAAAAAAAAAAAAAAAAAAAAAAAAAAAAAAAAAAAAAAAATGCAAAAAAAAAAAAAAAAAAAAAAAAAAGAACAATTTCCCCCACTTTATTTAGTTCCCCAAGTACCAGTAATTTTTCTCCCTATTCTCTGTAGCTAATTGGCATGTCTTCCTAGGCAGGTTTAAGTTTATAGACAAAGTAAATGAATGTGCACACAGACCACTTCCCTTATTAATATCCGACATGGGTGCACTCTGTAGGTTGTAATTGATAAACAAATCCAATGCATTATTATTAACAGAGCACCACCCTTTATTTCGATACAGTAGATGGCTAGTCCTAATTGATTGACTTGGAGAAGTTGCTTCCCGGTGACATTCTCATCCACGCTGGAGTTTACTGACATGGCTCGGCAGCCTGTGAATGAATCCTTGGAGACTCTGGAAGGCAGTAGCATCAGTCATAGCTATCAAAGCTCACACACAGGAGGACACCCGCCAACCAGCCTGACTGGCCAGCTAGATGACTCAGTCACTCAGCTGTGTCCTAGTCTGGCAAAGGATGCCTAAGGCCACTCTAACAGGTGCCACCTAAACTATGATGCCTTTTGCATGAGGAGGAGGAGGAGGGAGAGGAGGAGGAAGACATGAAGAGGAGGAATAGGAAGATGAAGAGATAGAAGAGGATGATGAATGACGATGGTGATGATGATGATAATGATGATGATGATGATGATGATGATGATGATGATGATATGTGGAAGTTAAACAAGAAGAAGCTAATCCCATCTTCCTCCTTAGCATGCATACAACTACACAATCACGGTCCTCCAAACTCAAATGCTCCGCTAACTTTGTATAGGAGTTCTACAGAGAGAAGAGACTAGAGACCTCTCTGGCCATCAACATCCCCGGTGAAGAGTGGTGACATAGACTTCATCAGGCAGGAGGAGTGGACCCCTGTGAGGCACCATCTTACCCATCTTCCTTGGCCTCTCCCAGCTCCACTCGCTTCTCCCTTCTCCCTGGAAAGCCACACCCCTTCCATCACGGGCTTTCGCACACTGGATTTCTTTTCCTGCTTTGACTTGTTCTCTTTTTGGAAGGGCATCATGTCCTCACACATCTCAGATGATATGTGTTTAACAGAGCCCCTGGAAAGGTGTGCCGAAGCCCCTCCAAACTCTAGGCGTGGTTACTGAAGAGATCTGACATCTTGTAGCACACCCCATTCCCTATTTCCAGGCCCTCCAAAAATAACCCCAGTAAAAAGATTGTTCCACAGAGCTTGCCCAGAGACTGCCCTGCCTTATGGTTGTACACTCCAGCCCTTTTTTTGTCTTGTATAGCTGAAATTATCATTATAAATTGATAAAGAATATTAACACTGATGAGCTTAGGCAGTACAGTGAGACTGTTTCTTAAAATCTTAAATAATAAAGAACTGGGGAGAGGTTGATGGTACACCTTTGACTCTTGAACTCTGGAGACAGATGCAAGGAGATCTATGAGAGTTCCAGGCTAGCCTGGTCTACAACAGAGAGTTCCAGACCAGCCAGCCCTATATAGTGAGACTCTGTCTTTAATGATAATAGCAGTAGTAATAATTATGATGATGATAATACCACCTAATAAAATATCAATGGCCCTGTGTCAGGAGAGACCAAGGCTCCGTAGGACAACACACCCATTGCTTCCTTTCCAGACAACAACGGATGGGCTCTAATATTAAGGTTCAGGCAAATTCCTATGGGGGTGCTGCCCACCTCGGATGAGTCCAGGAATGGAGCAGTCTGCTCTGCAATGCTGCGCACTAGGTAGGCTGGTTTTGGTTTTTTTGTTTGTTTGTTTTTTGTTTTTTGTTTGTTTGTTTGCAATTTCCACAAGCATTAAGAGAGCAGCCTCCTGGGCTGGGCTGGGACTGCAGTGGACATTGAGTTATGACTGGCCTGACAGGGAAAATGAGCAGCATTGCTCAGTGGCGTGGGCACCGCTCACACATTTATTGCCTCTGGGACGACATGGTTTGTGCTGCTATTTGTGCCTTTCATGGTTTTTCAAGACCCAAGCTACATCTTGGCATCCTGACACTACAGTTTCTACACTCCTCCTCAGAATGGTTCTTGTGTTTTCATGACTAGAAGGTGTAAAAAAAAAAAAAAACGGAAAACTCCTTAAACCTACTACCTACTAAACCAGTTAAGGATGTCTGAACAAAGCACTCAAAACAAGCATGATTCATGGATCAGATAACTGGAGCCAGAAGAAGTTGAGAGAACACCCACCCACAAAGTGATCAAAGAGCCTTAAAGAGAAGTCCAGCTAATGCGTCGTCATCAGCCAACCAGTCAACTGGTTACAGCCTAACTAGTTACTGGTTTACAGCCTACTCAGTTAATTGGCCACGGGGGACTTCTGTCACTAGCCAAGAATGGAAACTTAATGCTCCATATTGCAATGCAGCAGAGGAGAGCTGGCACAGAGGTTACTGATCTTGGGGAAGAACCTCTGTTCAGTTTCCAGCATCCATTGTGGGCGGCTCACAGCCTGTAACTCTAGATCTAGCTCAGTGGTTCTCACCCTTCCAAACATGTCCACCCTTTAATAGAGTTTTGCATGTTGTGTTGATCCCAACCATATGATTTTTGTTGCTACTTCATTAGTGTAATTTTGCTACTGTTATGGGTTGCAAGGCACATACTTTTGGAGATCTGGTTTGTTAATGGGGTCACAACCCACAAGTTGAGAACCAGTGCTCTAGGGGTGGAATGCTCTTTGCTGGCTTCCACTGTCACCTAAACTCACATATACTAATCTCTCTCTCTCTCTCTCTCTCTCTCTCTCTCTCTCTGTGTGTGTGTGTGTGTGTGTGTGTGTCTGTCTGTCTGTCTCTGTCTCTCTCTCTGTCTCTGTCTCTGTCTCTCTCTCTCTCTCTCTCTCTCTCACACACACACACACACACACACACACACACACACACACACACACATGAGCACTATCAAAAATAAACCTTTAAAAACAGCATCCTAAAGTCCACATTGACATAACCTGTTGGACACAGTGCAGGTACACTGTGCAAATTCAGTCTCACTGGACAAAAATCTCACTTAACAGAAGTGACTAAACATTAGGGAAACAACGTTCTCACTTTGATAAAAATAGGTGGGTCATGAATCAATTCTATTTCTCAGGACTAAAGATTTTCCCAGAATTGTTGCAATAGTTACAGAAGTCAAAGCAAACAGGATTAAATCAGAGGTACAAAACCACACCTAATCTTGAACCAAACACATCCTGGAAAACAAGGAGGGTTATTTTAAATTAGTTTTTATATGATTAAATTAGAAGCTTGCCTTCATTCCAATTAAACATTTAATGTTTAATTAAATTTTGGGGTTGCAATAAAACAACAACAAAATATTTCTGCCAACTGATTGCAAAACCTACCTACCCATACATGTAAGGTTATGACAAAGCTAAATTCATTGTCTATTTAAGTGATTTAGAATAGAGAAGTTAACAATTGCTGGTACCCTTAATGGATGTCTTATGTATAGGTTGACCAAAATGAGGTCTGTGGTGAGATCTTATGCTGGATATTGAAAGATGATCATAAAAGCAAGAGTGTCTTATTGAAGTTTGAAGGGAAAATAGAGAATAGGTACTCAGTTTGTGGGAAGGGTGTTTCAAAATGAAAGTTAAGACAAAATGAAAGTATTTACTGTGAACTCACAGGCATTCTCTGACTCTCATGCATAGCATGGACTTTCCTCAGGTTACAGTGGAAGTTTTGTACCCTCCCTCTTGCCCCCAGTCCTGCTCCCCTTAAGATTGAAATCCAAGTTTCTTCTAAGTCTTTTTTAATGTTTCCCCCACTGATTCAATTTCCCTATTGCCTTTTTCTCTTCTTTAAAGCAGCATAGATTCAGTGCTTGCAAAAAAAAAGACCTATTCTCTACGGAACAAGTGTCTTCCCAGTCCCAAACATCTTAGGAACAAACTCGGGTGTCTTCGCTGTGTTTCCTATTGCCGGGATAAAATACTCCGACAAAGGCAACTTTAGGATATAGCCCCTCATGGCTTCAAAGTCAAGGTGATGAGAGCTGTAAGCACCTGCAATCAGGAAGCAGAGATAAGGAATGCAGGCTGGTACTCAGCCCATTTCCCTGCTTAGATTCCTGCCAGGAGATGGCAGGACTGGCAGTGGGCAGGACCCCCCCCCCCCCCGTCTCAATTAATGCAATCAAGATAACCCCCACAGAGATGCCCACAAGCCTGTCTCCGTGTGATTCTAGATTCTGTCAGGTTGACAATTAATGCTAACCTTTATATCAGAATAGAGCTAAGAACACAATGGATCGTTCTAGATACAGCCCTGCTACACTGATCAAGGTCCGCTATGGAGTCCGTCAAGCTAATTCAGCTTTTTTTCTTTTTTTGGGGGGGGGTGTTGAGACAGGGCTTCTCTGTATATCCTTGGCAAGCGTTGACCCAGTGTGCTATGAGGCACTCTCAATTTGAAAACTGCACCACTCTCACCGAAAGTTTGAGAAATTTTACATAACTGATTGTGCTCAGGGTCCCAGAGGCTTCTTTCAGAGCAGTCACTGAGCTGTTGTCCTTACGCCTGTGAGGATGTGGAGGTACACTATTGTGGGTTCAGTCTAATGCTACTTGTATTATGTTATTTTGGGTCCCCAAGAGAATCTGCACCTCTGCCTCAAGACACAGAGGGAACTTGCCTCCCAGTTGGTTCTGATTGGTAAATCAAATTGCTGACAGCCAATAGCTGGGCAGGGCAGACAGAGGCAGGACTTTCAGGATTCCTGGGCAAGGAACAAAATGTCAGAAGGAAGAGGCCAGGAAAATGAGGAGAGGAGAAACTGAGCCTGAGAAGGTGAAGGACAGAGAGCAAAGCCACCATGCAGGAGCCAGGAGAGCGGTCCCAAGAGGACGGCCTGACTGGCAGCAAAGATGAAATATAGATTTTAGTAATAACTTGGTAATATCTGGGGGCGGTAGATTGGCCACATGGAGGTTAGGAAATGGCTCAGCCATTGAGCTGTTTAAGGCATATCAAAATATAAAGGCTGTATGTATGTATGTATGTATGTATGTCTTTCATTTGGAAACCCAGAACATTGGGGTGAGTAGCAAGGAACAGGCCACCTCTGCTGGGATCAATTTGAGTATTTGATTAGATACTGCTACAGAACACTGCTCACCTCAGGGCACTGGAAGCAAAGAGACAGAGAGAGAGAAAAAGCCCACCTCCCTGTGTGCTATCAAAGGTCATGTCCCAAGTGACTTCAACTCCACTGTTTGTGCCTCCTGAAGTTTCAACCAACTCCAAATAGCTGGGTATCACACTCGTCTTTGGGGGGCATTCAATTTAGGAATTGGAAATACATTATATAGTGTTTGTTTTTAAATCTCTTCATTGCTTTTTAAAAAAGTATTCTTAAAACATCTTTACTAAGAATAACCCACCAACAGTGTAAGAAATTCCATATGGGCATATCACCTCAAATGTACCATTTAAGAAAAGAATATTCTCATTATAATATATAGTAACTAGTAAACAAACAATTTTGTTTGAAATCATCCCAAATTAAAAATAGGTTTAAGTACGTTTTGTAGTTATTGAAAATGCTTTTCACTTTTACTACTTGAGTTTATTGATACTGCTTGGATCATTAATGTTTGGAAATTAATAAACTATCCATTAATTTTGCTGATATGTGCAAACACAATGGGCAAAAGAAAGAAAAAAGAATATTTGGGGGGGAGTTAACTTTTCTTTGTATGGCTTTTAAAGAGCCTAGATTGCTATAAATTTCTTGTTGGCCCTGCTATTTAAGTAACTACTAATTTGGACTTCACAGCCCACTAAAGTAAGCAGAAGAACATGGATTTGTGCAAAAATAAATAAATGTAGCTTTAATCTTTAGAGGAAAAAAAGACATCTCCAGTAATGGATTTGTGTTATGTCAGCATAAGAAGTTTGATTTTATAAAGTCTTACTCTAGAAAAAAGCAAAGTCTAATTGAAAGGCCCACGAGGACTCTATGTGTTTGGCTGTGCACACCCCCATCTCACAAAAGAATCTTATTTATTTGCTGGGATAAAGAGAATGAGAATACATCTTTTGGGAGAACTGGCCTATATTTTAACTTTATAGCATTCCATGTAGCATATCTGTGGCAAACCCTCCAGGAATACTTCTATAAAATCTAGCAAATAGCGCTCACCCTCCAAAACTTTTACTCTACATATGACAAGTGTATCCTCTGATTAAAAGATAAATATGACAGATTTGAGCACACTGTTTTTTTAAGTAATAAAGTAAGGGTTAGGAGACTAAGAATAAAGTCTCATGTGCACAGCTGGTGTGGAATAGGTCTGTAAGTCAGGGGGATAAAACTACTCACAGTATTCATGATAAACATTAAAGCTGGAATCAAATGTGCACCACATTACTACGGCTCTCACCAAGAACACCAGCATTCAGCACCCCTTCTACCCCATGCACAGTGAGCTACGAGAGAGAGGAAGTGTAACCTGGAAATGGCCAGGGGAGAAACTCAGAGGCCCGAGGCACTCTTTACTTCCCACATTCTGAAATATTTTTTTGTCCCCACTCCCGGATGATTTAAGTTGACAAATTGCTTCTTCTGGCTGCTTAGCTTCCTGACCTGCAACAGTCTGTTTACTAACTTCTGTCTCACCCAGATGTTGACAGAATAATGTAATCATGGAAGCCTCCATGGGGCTTAGGATTAGGGGAGGAAATCATATAAGGAAGACAGAAGAATTAGAGAGAAGTCTGTCCAACTTTTAAGAGAAAATCCACCCTCAGAGAGAACAAATGGTTTCCAGGAAGGGGGCCAATGTATTCTCCCCTCCTCCTGACTCAATGCTAGAGGGATAGCCTTTGGGGGCTGGGGGTGGGGTGGGGAAGGAAGGTTAGTCCTGTCTAAAAACTTCTTGAAATTTGATATAATTTAAGGTCATGCTGAATGATAAAAACAATCTCTCTCTGACACAAATATTCACTTGCTTTTCTTTACAGACATACTTGGGATAACATCCCACTTGGATGCCACGGGACAGGTGCTTCAGCCCTCTGGGTACATAAGGCAGACTTGGGTCTGTCTTAGGCCATTGACTGACCCTCCCAAGCCTCCTCAGTAAACCAGACAAGCATTTTCAGGACTATTAGAATACAGTGCAGTGTCAGGCTAATGGAAAGCATACAATCAAGTCTTCACTTCTCTTTACTACACTGTCCTCTGATCATGAGAAATTAGTGCTGATGAATTAAATTCTTCCATTTAAGACTTTCCTTTTATCAATCGCAGTGTTCTTGGTATCATATCAAATCCCGAAAAGGATTTAGCAAGTGAATGTCTCTACCAGGGATAGAGCACAGCTTTCTATAACTGCCCATATCTTAGGTTTATAGGGTACAATTAAAGCACCCATTTTATTACTAATACCAAGAAGATGTGTGCTTCTTAATGAGGGAGGAAGCATATTCTATGTCTCTATGACAGCGATTATATACAACTATATGTCATACTCTGTGATTTACTAAGCTTTAGCTTTTTTTCCTCTCCTCCTTTCTTTCCTAACCGCATAGGTATTTCATAGGGAAACAAAATAAATGTACATTTTGCTTATACATATAAAGGAAATTCAGTCTAATGACTATCAAGTATATTAGACTTCAAATCCAAGCATGATTGTTAGAATAGATGGGCGGGGAGTAGGGGGGATCACTGTATGCTGTCATTGTTATATAAACCCATTTCTGCTGAGGATCCCAGGGCTTTAGAGCTTCGGATTGCTTCTAGATCCCATCATCCCGAATGGACGCTAACAGCAGCATCTTTGCCCTACAGTGTCCCAGAGCTGCCAGACAATGCAATCACTACAAATCTCTTCCCACATAATTACTCATTTCAAATCATGTCATCATCAGATAATTGGGAAGGGTGTAAATATTTTAGGCAGTTGATTTCTTCGAGTAGACACCGGAAGTTCCTGGAGTGACTTCTCATTTTCTTTCAACCAGCCAAGCTGTACTGACACAGGATATGATACTGAATGCTGTTCATCAGTCTTACAAGTATATACAATGCTTGTACTGACCTTCTAAGACAAGAAAAACCCATCATAAGGGTCATTCCCCTCTTTCATCAGTATCTGTCCCCTCCATCCACTTTCCCACGGTCCCATTTCTCCAGCACTACAGCTCCTCTCTAGCCCCACTATTCCCAAATTTATTATCCCAAATAAATGCATCACATACATACATACAAAAAAATAAAAAACTCCTAGTTGAGGGTGCCCCTGCAGGTGTCATAAAGGAGAGCAAACCACACAAAGGGATAAGTATAAAAACTGGGTACACATTGACAAAGTCAATGGATCAGACTTCAGGGAGCTTCATAATAGTCTGATAGCAGGTTTATTCTCAATGTCACAAAGAAGTGTAAGTACATTGAATCTCAACTTAGGGATTCTCATTTCTAGAAATGGGTGCTAGAGATATGCTTGCTACTTATACTTGTTTAATAAGGGCCTAAAGGTCTAGCCTGGCGTCAGTCATACAGATAATGTAGAGGTCATTTAGGCTATTAGCCACCTCTGGTCCTGGTTGTGGGAGCTTTGGGGGAGCCTCTGGCTCTAAGAATTATTTAGTTTACCTCTAGTCCTAGATAACCTAGGCGTTTGATATAGCCTAACAGGTAACAGATCACCAGCTGTTAATCACTTCCAATCCTCAGCTTCTGGATAGAAGAATACATCTTCCATCACTGGAAAGACAGTCCTGGCTGCTTAATGTTCCAGGTTTCTCTGGAGATCTGGGGACACAAGAACCTCCACACTACGCTCTCTACACCTAGCAAGATACTCAATGGAAGAAGTCAAGAAGTACTCACGACTAGTTATAAGTAAAGCAGTCACAGCAATAAGGCTGGTTTTGATCTTGCTATCTACTTTTTAAAGATTTAGCTGCATTTTAAGGAGACATATGTTTTAAGTAGAAATAAAAGCTAAAGTAAAATCAGACGATTTGCTCCCTGGCAAACAAGCAAGGACCATACAGCAAGAACCACGTGCGCTACACTCTACAGGATGGTAGCTGCTCAACACATACAAGAAGGGAAACACATGGAACCATCTATGTCAATCCAATGAGGGCAAACACTGAGTGCTGGAAATAAGGTTCATAATATGATCACCCAGAAACTAGAAAGCATAATATGCAAAAACACCACAGCTTTAAGGAAACAAATACAGTTAAGCACCCAAGATATTCTATTTTTCCACTTAAAAAAAAAACAATAGGATTTGTGGGTATTATCAATTGTGGGATTTAATATTTGATTACACTAAGAATACAACTTATATCAGAAGGGGAAACTAAAAGAAAATGATTTTCTAAAAGACTTAGTAAGAAATACTCCTCATTGTTGACTCTACAGATTCTTTCCAAACCAAGAAATCAAGAGTGAAAATTAATGACTGGCAGGTTTGAACAGTCAGATAATAGAGTGCATCATAATTCTTCCCGATTCTCTTAATAAATCTAAAATTAACATGAGGATTGGTGCAACAATACTAAATTAACAAATGCACTTAAACTGCCATCGTAGTTTAAATAGTAATTCATGCTTTTGCCTCTGGAGATGGTCTACTCAAGAGCCTCAGTCAGGGGAACAAACTTGCTGCCGTTAGAGTGTTCTATCCCATCTCTCCTTGAGGCCTGAGCCCTAAGTCAGAGCATTAAGTAGTACTCACAGTCAACATTTGGACCTTCGTCTTCCGTCTTCCCAGAGTCTTAGACTGTGGGGTACTCAGCCCTAAATATTATATCCTCAGCGCATCCTGCTTGTCAAGGCTCATAGGTCATGGAAGGAACAGAGGGAGAAAGATTGGAAAGGCAGAAGGACTTTGGAGGACTACCACGTAACAGTGTTTTCTGGACATGACAGGACCGTGTCACATAAGACCACACACAGTGCCTACGGCTTCATGTGCAAAACCTGCGCAAAATCAAGCCAAACAAAACTGCAGCATGACTTGGGGGCGGAGGGCCTCACAACGTCTCACTCCTACTGATAGAAGAGTCAGTTCACTTTGGAGATAAGGCCTCTTATCCCCCAAAGTCTAAGAGTCTGGGGTGGGCTGACCACTCCAGGAATGGCCCTGCACCCCTATACAGACTGGCAGCTAAGCAGGCTCCATGGGTTAAAGAAAAAGTGAGTCTCTGTGATTAGGAAGGAGAAGTGACTGGGGCCTGTAGCATAGGTTGAAAGGAAGAAGAGGGGCACAGATAGATCAAAGCACATTATATACTTGTACTAAATCAACACACGAAACTATGAACAATATTTATAAAAAAGAACCAATCCCCATTTACCATGCAATGCTCTTCATTGGTGCTTATTCTTAATTCTTTCTAGTAGATCACTCTGCTTTGTCTCCTGGTGACACACGGAGAATTGGATGCTTGAGGTAGGATACAGGGACCATGTTCACTGTAAATCTTTTACTCATCTTTGGTTTTTTTTTTTCCTGTCTATTAGATTAAATGGGTTTTTGCTGAGCCACTAGCCATTTGAAAGCTAAAAGGTCTTAGACAAAATACTTAGCACTGACAAAAACACAAGAGAATTTCTGTTTTCCTGGGAGATGCTAAGCATTTCTCCCTCACTTAAATCAATGCTCACGTCCATACGACAGCAAAGCCCATCAGACACTAGGTTAGAATACTTAACACCCATCTGACCCATCTGTGAAATTATCTGCTACTCTTCAAGGTGCCAGGAAAACACCAAAAAAAATAGCAAAATACATTCTGAGTAAGGTTTTGTGCCACACAGCGTTTAATGTTTGTAATATAGCCCCAAACTGTAAAGTCACTTTCAATAATTCCATCCCGCTCATTGATGCCTGAATTACCTTCTTAAATATTCAGTATGCATATATTTTGATGGTTATTAAGAACCTATTATACATTTTCCTATCCTCCAAAACAATTTCAAGAGGGAGGAAATGAAAAGAATATAAAATATACATAAAGCATAAGAGCATAATTTAAAGATACTCCACAGAGCCTGGAACACAAGCAGGTGTCTATTAAAGGTTGAGTAGCCCCTGACACGAATGATAGGCAGGTGTACATGACCCCATATGCTTCCACTTTTTTTTCCAGGGATGCATCCAACCACACATCGAAGACAATTCAGCATGCAACTATAACATCCTTTTCTAAACTCAATCATAAGGAGTCTTGGTGCATTAAAAAACAAACAAACAAAAAAAACCCAACATGCAACACACACACACAAACCCTGAATCAAAATATATATATATATATATATATATATATATATATATATATGTATATATATATATTACTCTGAAGTATGTTTGATGTCAAGAGGAGATAAAGGAAAAAATGAAAAAATTTATATTTGACAAAATACACATTTTTACTTAAGTAAATATGCACGTGCAAATAATTAAACATTCAGCTCAAAGGACATCAGTGGTGTGGTCCTCACCACCAGCTGCCATTAACTCCGCGCTGTCACTCTCTCATGGCAATGTCCCCACGCTTAGCCTTCAATGAAAACCATTTTTCAAATCTATTATCTCTTTCAAGGCCTCATTCAAAAATGCAGCTTGTTCTCTGTAGTCTTTCAGACTCCATCAAACTATGTCGACTGGTCCCCTCATCCTAAGCCTGTTCCCTCACTCATGGCTCCATAAGCGAACCTTACAAGTGTCCTTACAAGTAGGCACCTGCAGAAATCCCATCATATTTCTATTTCATCCCTGTATACTGCTCAGAGGTGAGCCCGCCGGTTCTGAAATACATGACATTCTTAATCATTGTGGGAGCAAATGAGATGATCAGACTCCTGTCCTGGAAGACTGCTTGAGCTTAAAAGTCAAGGACACAACACGGTCTGGACCAAATAATCCAATATGCTCATTCCTAAGCAAATGACTTAACCTGGAGGCAAAACACTGGGCCTTGCTTGGTGAACCCAGAAGAGACTTGGCACTGAGCCACCTCTGCAAAGTGACAGCTTCTCCTCTACCTGGATACTGTGTCCTCCACATTGGCATCTATCCATCCAAGTACTTATATATGCCTTCTAGATTTAAGGCATTGCAAAAAAAATTCAAGGGTAGACAAGAGGATGGAGAACAAGTCTGCCAGACTGTCATTCCCACGTCCTGTGGGAGATGAGGACCAGCAGCAGGCTCAGGTGGAGAGAGGCAGTTTTCTCCTCACTGTTGAGAGATAAAGCTTCAAATACAGCATAGCGCAAACACATACAAATCAACAGGCAGGGCTGGAGGCAGGGCTCAGTAGTTAATAATATTTGCTGCTCTTCAAGGAACCTAATTTGGTTCCCAGTACCCATTTAAGATGCCTCCAGAGGATCCAATGGTCTATTCTGGCCTCTCTAGGCACCTGCATATGTATCACACACACACACACACACACACACACACACACACACACACACCCCTTCCAAATGTTTTCTTCTATGCTGCCCTTATGCCCCACACCTGTAGCCAGGAAACAGAAGCATCCCAGAGCCTGCAGCACCCCTGCTCCTGCCTGTTGTTCTTCCCACCCTCGTGAGCCATAAATAAACTGAGTAACTAATCTTAAGCAAATGGGAAACTCCATCGAATTGAGTTGAACTGGGGCATCCGAGGGGTTTTACGGTGCCTTGGAGGTCTCCGAGCCTGTAATATATCCTGTTCATTTAGTAGAACAGCCTCTGCAAGGAAGCTGTAGACAGGCAAATGTGACTTCTGCTTGGTCCCTGAGGACTCCTGTCTCCGGTGGCTTTTCTGAGTTATTCCAGGCATTAACTTGTCTGTGCTGTGCTCGTGTTTGGTCTCGGGACCACAGAACTTCAAATAATCAAAGCTCTTTAAATTTTAAGAGAATGTTTACACGTTCATTATTTATTCAGTAGATAAATAATTTATTAATCCCTGACAATGTACAAAGTTCTCTGCAATCTTAAAGGATGCTTAGCTAGAAAATACATTTAAAAATAAGAATAATTCAAGGCAAGATATGATGAATGGGGAAAAAGGAATTATGAAAAGAGAAGGACACTTGTTTTTTAATAAGAGAATGGAGCACTTACAGAAGGCTCACTGCATGTTAAGGGCACTGTGTGTAAGCACTTTGAACAAAACGTTAGTGCATTAAATTCTGAAGAACTATTCACCTGCCAGGAGGAAAGATTATCAAGGTAACGAGCCTTGGACCCTGAGTTGTCCACTGCCTTAGTCATTAAAATTACAAGTTGTTAAAATGCAGGAATATAAAATAAAAAGTTCAGGTAATGATAGCATGAGCCTCACTTTTCATTGTATGTAGGAATTTCTTTTTAAACAACAACAACAAAAAATATCACTTTTCCTGAAAACCTAAAGTCTACCCTGTGAGTATTCAGAAGGAGTTAGTTTTGGTTTTTTCCATTGGTGTTTAAATAATTTATTGTTTATCCTCTTAGGGACATTTAATATGAAAATAACATGTTCTAATTTGTTACATATGGATGTTATTTCTTGTTCATGTAAATAATTCATCATACAAGGGGAAATGAGAAGAGCTTCCCTCGCTAACTAAAAGAGTTCCACCATTTGAAAGATGAACTTCAAGCTCTTTAGCGGCAAATAAATTGGGTAAACAAACTGTGTAAACTGATAACCAAAGAGAGAAGAGCCCAGTTGAAATGACAAGCAGTCCACTCACAAGGAGTTTACCAGAATCTATGAAGAGGATGCTCACTAATAAGTTACCTGAATCCAGGGGCAGGACATTTCTTCTTCTTTTTTTAATGGTGGAAAATAGCAAGTAAGATGAGAAAAGAACTTTACAGGAAGAATAAGGCCGGGGCTTAAGTCCACCTGAGGTCAGATCCACTAAGGCTCCTGTGCACACAACTGCTACCATCTAAAGAAACACTTTCTGGGTATCTTGGAGAAGACAAAATGTTATGCCATGGGGTTGGATTTCATTTTATGGGCTTGTATTTCTCAAACTGCAAAAGGAAGAAAGATACTAGAGGAAAAGGAGGGGGGGGGGTTCCTGTTATAAAGCAAACATTCCTATGGAAGACAGAGAACAGAAGCAAACCCATCTCCACCGCCATGGCACCTGGATGTCCACAGAGGGAGGTCTTTTCATCTCAAGTGCCCTGGTGAGAGGCCAGGGGAAAGCCTGGAGGCTTGCAAAGAGCTGCATGCAGAGAAGACTTGAGAGCAGTGTCTTCGGCACCTGGTGGCTGCTGACAAGGACTCTGCCCTGTTTGCAATGAAATGGGAATCCCAGAACAGAGGACAATGGCAACTGGCAAGAGAGCAGTTAGAATTCCTCAGTACTAGAGAGGAGCCAGGCCAGGGAGGGCAGGAGGTGCTGGAGAGGTCACAAGACAGAATCAACAGGATTCACTGTGGTTGTAAGAAGGCAGGAAGGGACAGTGCTGAGGACAAGCATCTCTGGATATCACACAGGTGTCCTGAAAGTGACAGATCACCTGGAAAGAAATATGGCACTCAGTGGTCCCCAGAGAGCGAGTGGCATGTGGCCGTCTACTGGGGTGACAGAGGAAGCATTCTTGGTTCTAATCTAGATTTCTCAAATGCCTGCCTATGTTCCAAGAGGGTGAGAATGGGGGAAAAAATGGAAATAAATGACAAGCAGTTAAGAGAGCTGCGTAGCTAAAAATATGGAAATCAAAGGGAAGGCAGGGCTTCCCGCCAGGATCAAGGCGGGGGGGGGGGGGGGGGGGGGGGGGGGACATTTGAGGAATCAAAGAACTCAGCAAAGGTTGGAGTATTTGCTGGGTGGTTCCACTCAGGAACCAACCAAAGATAGCTTTGAGGAAGAGCAAGAACTCAGAGTTTGCTATGAAACATCAGATGAGACCATGAGTAGAAGAAGGCAGCCTGTCTCCTCAGGAGTGCATGCAGCCTGAGCTTGGAACCTTCTAGCAATCTTTCCAGGAAGCATTTGGAAGGGACCGATTTTACAGCAACATCTCAGTAACTCATCTAAGAGCACCCCCCCCCCCGCATGCTTCCCCCCCCCCTGCATGCTTCAGAGGAGGGGGAAGAGATCCTGTGCATAATGTTGCTAGTAATGGTCTCTGTAACATGCACTTGGGATTAAAGAAACAAACACGTGACTGCTTCTAGAGTCCCACACCCCATTATTGCTCTTTTTTAACACCACTGCAGTCCCGACGCACTGCAAGCGAAGCTGTGTGGATAATCCCGACGATTTCTGCGGTCTCCCACGTGAGGGCTTGCAGCCTTGGAAAGCTGATGGATTAATGAAACACTGTTCCTGCTAATTGCTGACATAAGACTATTTAGGGCTCTGAGGCAATCACTGAAGAATTTTTAGACGTTTTCACAGCTTCTCCGAGCAGTGTACTAATCTGTCATGCTAATTCCCACAGTAAACAGCAGAGCCGGGGCGAGGGATGGTTACAGCTCTCTTTCAGCATGACATCCTTGCAGCTCCCTCCAAAAACCATCTCCAAATCCAGATCGGTTGCTTAGATCATTTACCGGCTGTGACACGCATCCTCTCCAGACTCCAGGCAGAGCTGATGGCTGCAATTTTCACTTCGCTAATGAGAACAGATGTGCCGGGCCTGAGAGCCTGCCTCGGCCACCTCAACTCAGATGGTGTCTCAGGAAATTGGACCAGGAGCCTTCTGCTCCTAGAAATGACACCCGGTGTTGTAGCACGAGGGTTTCTGGATCATGACCTACATCACTGAAGTCTGTAGACTATTGACATTAGTACTCTATGTGTGTCATTACTGTTACAAAAGGCCCAATAAAAGCAACTTGAGAAGGGTTTGCTTAGGGTCAGAGCTGGTGGAGAAGGGGAGCACTGGGGGGTGGAAAGGATCTAGAGGAGGGAATAAGGCTAAGGATATGGAAATCAAAGGGAAGACTAGATTCTGCACAACTTAGAAGCAAGTACATCTACGAACCCCCAAATGCAAAGTCTGTCTGGAATTCTAGGTGCATCAACTACAAGAAAGAGCGACACACTAAAGTCAGCCATCTGGTACCCAGTAGCCATTGATGTCATCCCAGGAGTCTCCTCGTTCTGATGCAGTACTGTGCCTTCTCACGGGCTTCCCCCTAAGAGGGTACAAAGCTGACTACTTGACCCACTCAAAATGCTATGTAACCATTATTGTAAGCCTGTGAACTTGCCCTGAGAGTTTATGCATCAGTGTTTTGTGGTGTTTCAGGTAAGTCATGATCATCACAACATATACAACTTAGCAAATTCTGTAACACCCATTAGTTAGCACGGTGGGGGCTCACTCTACTGGAGCTACAGCAATAGCTGCAAGAAATACCCATACCCAAGGGAAGAGGTGGTATCAGGGAAGTACTCATCTACCTGGAAAATCCCTTTGCAGCCCTGCCACATCACCTATCCCTGAAATGGACTCTGTGGTCCTCCTCAGGAGCACCTCTACCTCATCCCCCCCCCCCCCGGTGTAGGGTGAAATTGAAAAGCCGGGTGTGTATTTGTCAACTTCTTGTCATCCTGCATACAGATGTGCCAAGACTGCAAAGCTAACAGGAAGAAACAGAGCCCATCACTTACTAAGGTTGAGAATCTCTGCGGTACAAAAATCAAGATTATCTATCGATTCCTGAAGAAAGGAAGCATGAACAAAGAAAGGAATTAACTCTTGGGGGGTCTCCAGGAGATGAGGAATGTCTTCTCAGGGGGATTCAGTTTCAATTTAAAACTGAAAGGATACCATGCGCTCAAAGATATTAGGTAATTTGGTTAAAATTCCAGAGGATTGGGTTCAAGATGACATTGTAATCTCGCAACTTTAAAGCCTTCTTAATTAAGGACCCATGTGTGTCTTAAATAAAACAGGACAGAGTTTTGTTTTGTTTTGGTTTGGTTTGGTTTTTTAGAACTGAAAGCCAATTGGGATAGGAATGGCGTTTCTGGTCAGGAGACCTTGAGAAGCCTGAATTTAATGTGTTGCTCAATTAAAGAGAGAACTGGATGATGCCAGGCACAGGTTCTTGCGTTCGTTCTCCCGAGGGAAGGGAGCTGACCTGAGAGGCTCTTCCAATCAACACCACTGGCTCTCACACTGCTGTGCCTAGCTGTCCGGGCAGAATGTGCTGCTGCTAATGGTGGGTGTGCTGCTTATCTCAAGGAGAGAAAAACAAAGCCTTAGGAGTTTCAAAGAGCCACTTCACCAGGCCTCACTGCCGATGCAAATCCATCATCCACTCCAGAAGATTCTTCACTGCCCCCAACAGAAAACATTTTAAAGTAACAAAGGGGAAACTTTAAAAGCATCGCTCTCCTGTCTTTTTTTTTTTTTTTTATTTTAATTCATTTCCCCCACTTACCAGTTTACAAATAAACCTGCCCGAGGACCTCAAAGTCTGTTCCATGCTTTGAAAAGTGTTTTTAAGACCTTCAGATGGCCCAGAGAAGGAGAATGTTGGGGGAGGGGGGATGAGAGGGGATGGGTGGGTGGGGGAACACCCTCTTAGAGAGGGAAGAAGGGGTGGGGGGGCTCGTGGAGGGGGAACCAGGAAAGGGGACAACACTAGAAATGTAAAGTAAAATATTTTTTTGGGTTTTTTTATTAGATATTTTCTTTATTTACATTTCAAATGCTATCCCAAAAGTTCCCTATACCCCAGGCCCCCACCCTGCTCCCCTACCCGCCCACTCCCACTTCCTGGCCCTGGCATTCCCCTGTACTGGGGGCATATAAAGTTTGTAAGACCAAGGGGCCTCTCTTCCCAATGATGGCCAACTAGGCCATCTTCTGCTACATATGCATATAGAGACATGAGCTCTGGGGGTCCTGTTTAGTTCATATTGTTGTTCCACCGAAAGGGTTGTAGACTCCTTCAACTCCTTGGCTAATTTCTCTAGCTCCTCCATTGGGGGCCCTGTGTTCCATCCTATAGATGAATGTGAGCATCCCCGTCTGTATTTGCCAGGCACTGGCATAGCCTCACTGGAGATAGTTATATCAGGGTCCTTTCAGCAAAATCTTGCTGGCATATGCAATAGTGTCTGGATTTGGTGGCTGATTATGGGATGGATCCCTGGGTGGGGTAGTCTCTGGATGGTCCATCCTTTCCTCTTAGCTCCAATCTTTGTCTCTGCAACTCCTTTCATGGGTGTTTTGTTCTCTATTCTAAAAAGGAATGAAGTATGCATACTTTGGTTTCATTCTTCTTGATTTTCTTGTGTTTTGCAAGTTGTATCTTGAATATTCTAAGTTTCTGGGCTAATATCCACTTATCAGTGAGTGCATATCAAGTGACTTCTTTTGTGATTGGGTTACCTCACTAAGGATGATTTGTAAAATATTTTTTTAAAGAAGCTTTGGATAGAGCACTTTCCTAACATGCACAAGACCTTCATTTCTAACCCAGCCAAGCAATAAGCAATACAAATACTTGTGAATATACATACATATATACATACATACATACCAAATTAAAATTTGATGCTAAAATGGGGTTTTGGGGGGAGGGGGTTGGGTTTTGTTTGTTTGTTTCCTTGTTTTTAGCTCCCTGCATCTTTGCCAGCTTGCTGTGGTGCTCCTTGCTGTAGTGCTCCTTGCTGTAGTGCTCCTTGCCCACTACATTCACCCACTGGGCTTTAATCAGGTGGTCACTCCACAACTCAGTCCTTCTCCATCTACTGCCTATCTCAGAGAGCTAATGATATGTGGCTCTACCCCCTCCCCCCCCCACACACACACACATACACAAGCATTCCTCCAAGCTCTACAGGAGTGTTCCTGAGGTAAGTCTGAAGTGGCCTCAGCCTCCTCCCTCACTGTCCCCTTTCTGTCAGTCACGAGGTGTGCCACTCAAGTCAGCTCTCAGCTCTCTCTTCTTCACGTCATGGCCGCTCACCCACACTATACTGCTCCTCACCTTTAACGATCTCCAACCCATGTCAGAGTTAGTCACAGCCCCAGAAAATATAGAGTTTAGGGAAATCTACAACTTTGAAAGTAGTTAGGAAACAACAGAGGATGGGAGAGAATTTGAGTTTCCCTTTTAACTCCAATTTAAGCAAATATCCTTTAAGCAACTCAAAATACCAGCTAATGGTTTTGACAGATTATTCGGTGATTTAAATATCTCATTCTTTTAAATAAAACAGCACCAGACACGCATGATTTGCAATCAAGTCTCTGTACCATAACTGCAATTTCCAGAAAGCTGTATTATCTTTTTAAGCTCTCATCTCAAAGACAATAACTGCTGTGCAGTAACAGCACACGGGGGAATAACAGAAATACATTAAATTAGTTGCACTAATTTTAAGTAGAATCATTAAACTACTCATTTTTTTAAATTTCTGAATTATGGGGATGCTTTGATATCACAGGGAGGACACAATGGTTGCTTCAGACACTTTGCAAACTCTAATCCCATCTGAAGATATTTAGGGTGGTTCAGACAAACTCCCTGACATACATATACATATACATATACATATACATATACATATACATAGCACATGCACATACATATACATAGTATGTATATGTGTATGTGTATGTATATGCATCAATCAAACATTTGTTTTATTTTTTATTATGTACATGAATGTTTGAGTATGTACATATGTGTGTGTAGGTTACCTCTGGAGCTGAAGAGGATGGAAAATCTCCCTGGAGCTAAACTTACAGGCAGTCGAGAGTGCCGAGAACCGAACTCAGGTCTTCTGCAAGACTAGTACCCACTCTTAACCACCGAACCATCTCTTTAGCCTCTCTCTATATTCTCTTAAAATAAATATTCTTTTTTTTTAATTAAAATATAGAGTCCAGAGAGACACCTGGGTGGTTAAAAGTACTTCTTGTTCTTTCAGAGGACCCTGGTTCAACCTCCAGAATCCTCATAGCAGCTCACAGCCATCAGCAAATATAGTTCTGGGGGCTCCAACACCTTCTTCTGACCTCCTCAGGCACCAGATACACGTGGTGTGCACACATACATATGCTCAAAACACTCAAGCACACATACAATAAGTAAAAATCTAGACGTAACTAAAACATAATCACACATCTCCCCTCTTCCTTTTCCTCCCTCCAATCTCTTCCAATCCCCTCAAATTAATGACCCCTTTCTCTCTGTTATGGCTTCATATATGTATAAATGCATTATATATATATATATATATATATATATATATATATATATATATATATATATATATATATATATATATCCCATATCCCACTGAGTCAGCTTAGTGTCATTGGTACATGCCTGATTTCAGAGCTAACCACTTGGAATTAGATAACCAAATGAGGGGCTCGTTCCTTTGAAGGCTGTATCTCCCATTCTCAGAATTCCTGTATTTTTTATGACTTAAAAATGAACTAGAATATGTGTCAAATTCTTCAAATTCTTTTTTTTAAAGCAAGGTAGCATTTTTTGCTTATACAAGTAGAATGATATATACTAGGAATTCTACACAGAGACTATCTATCTATCTATCTATCATCTGAGTTTGTGTGTCTATGTGTGTAGTGTACCTGGGGTTCACTCACAAGTGAGGCATTAGCGCTATAACTGACCCCTGTCCCAAGCCTATGCCAGACTCTCCTTGGGAATGGATGAGACTCTCCCTCTGGTTGCTATAGCAAAGGACCTGACTCTAAGGAAGCTCAGTGTGAGCAATCCTGTTGCTTCACACAGAGGACATTAGTCAGAGAAAACTGCTGGGTCAAAGCGCAGTTCTACTTTGTCCCACAGACCTGTGCCCCTCTGGGATGCTGATGGAGGCAGTTAGCGAAGCCAAGGCCAGTGCCATGAACTAAAACCCACACTAACAGTCCCATTGTTTCATGGCCCTTCATAATCCTTTGCCACTGGACATACATACTGATTCTTAAGGAGCCTATTTGAATGAACTGAGCCTCGCCATGATACAGGATACTCCGTGTCCCATGACTTTCCCATGGTCACCAAAGCCCTGAATCCATCATGAAACACCAGGATGAAGGTCTGTCACTAGGAAGGCCCAGCGCACCCTGAATTAAGGACCTATGCCCAGGGCTGTGGGGATCTGAGATGAAGATGGTAGAGCCCACTGTCCCTGGAGGGCCCACTGAGTATGATGAATTCTCAGTCAGGGGACACGACATCATGAAGCAAGGAGGCATGGATTCCCAGCTAGGAAAGGTAACAGTGCAAAGCAGGGAGGCTTGGCAGAAAGCTCATGGCTAGAACTGTCAGCCACGGTCTGACTTGGGCTCTCAGCATGGGACGTTGGGATTGTACTCATGACAAGCTCACAGGTAACCTGACCTCTTTGTTCACAACACTACTGGCTACTTTCCCTGTGAGACAGCAGAAAACGGACGTGACCAACGTGCTTCCCTTCCACACACACTCTCCTGGCCACCCACTTCCAGGCTGCCAGCCGTGGCCATCAGAAAACCTTGGGGACAAGATTGTGAAATGGGAACTTTTCTTCATACTTAGTTTTATGTAACAGACTCGTGATCTTCAAAGCCAGATAAAGCGCCAACATTGCTGAGCCCTTTGAAATGAAGGCAGTATTTCCCACACCGTGCTATCTGGACGGATGGGATGAGAAAACGACCTCATTTAACACAAACCTACCATGAAGGCTTGCCTTGGAGCCAATAAGGCCCTTAAGAGGTGCAGCTATTTCTTTCTCCTGGAATCAACTTCGAAGAGGATAGGATGGTCAGAGCCCAAGTGCCTTGCAGGAGGCTGTCATTCGGGCCTCTCGATGGGAGGGATCTCTTCTGCCTTACAGGAAAGTGAAGCTGAGAGTCTGAGCGAGCTGATTCAGGCTTCCAACCCCAGACCCCAGCTGTGACCAGTCCTAAGTGGTCTCAGTCGGATCTTGAAGCTTCCTGATGAAGACACAGTCAGTTTATACAGACCCGCTTTCCCCCTGGCTAACTCAAGCCTTTCCCTTCAGGTCCTGGAAGGATTAGAGTTCAGAGAGATTTATTCTCTCCTCCCTTACCTTACAATGCAATCTCACCACAGGGCAAGGATTAGGCCATGTTCCTTCTTCATTCTTAAGCCAAGAATAGCAAACAGAATCAAATACTGTGGGAAACTGGACGTGTACAGACATCTGTTTGCGCTGGATGTGATAAGAGCTGAAGAATTACTAATAAGTCAAAACAAATCAGGAAATCTGGAAACCTCTGACCTATTGATAAGCTATTAGGCTGGTGTGTTTTGTTTTAACTACGTTCATATCAAGGAATGAAGGAAACACCAGAGATGGTATTTTGATGCCTGCCTTGGCCGGGGGCGGGGGGGGTGGGGAGAGAAAGCTCTTTGAACTTGGAGATTTCTTAGCCTTCTAAAAGCCTTTTTTTTTTTTTAAGTTTTTCATGTATGCTTTTATCTTAGTTCTCTCTAAATACGTACTCTCCATGGCAGCTGTGGGGCACACTTCAGGCTCTCTCGCAGAGCTTGCAAAAAAAAAAAAAATCTGTCAGAAGCAAAAGTGATTCCTTCAAGGCCTTTGAACACACCTGCTAATGGCTAGAGCTGGCAAGGAAATCATGAGCGGTTGTTCAAACAGCAGCAGTGCACACAAGCCAGGCTCAGAGAAGATACACTGTACAGGCATCTGCACTGCGTAGGTCCTTGGGAGAACCTACTACTTGAGATCTCCATCTTACAAAAGAGGACGCAGCACACAGAGAAGAACTTAAATAATTCAGTTAATTTACACAGTGAGGAAGGATTCAGAACAGGTCACACCTGCACTTCTCTACCTGCTGAATGGTTGCAACCAGCACAGTGGAGCAGGCCCTTTCAGGGGACTTGGGAATGTGGAATAAGGACCCTGGATGCCTTCAGAGTCTAGCCCAGAACAAAGAAAGGAAAGGGACGGACGAAACTGGGGCTGTTAGGAACCGTTCCTTTCTCATTTTTAGATAAATCACTGCCCTGTTAAAGACTCCATGTTAAAAAAAAGAAAAGAAAAAAGAAAAAAAAAAGACCAGAATCCTTTCTTATCTATACCTGTCTTAGCTACAACATACAGCTTAAAAAAAAAAGAAATCACCTTTTAAAGCTTATTCCCCAGCACAGAAAATGGTAACCAATGCCGAGAAGTGTTAACTGTAAAACAGTAAACAGAGTGCATGCCCGCAAATGTGTGTGTCTGTGTGTGTTGCGTGCATTCACAAGTTTGCATGTGCACACAGAGAGGCAGAGGCAGAGGCAGAGGCAGAGGCAGAGGCAGAGGCAGAGGCAGAGGCAGAGGCAGAGGCAGAGACAGAGACAGAGACAGAGACAGAGACAGAGACAGAGACAGAGAGAACTGGAAAAGTGTTATTAGTGCATCTTTAGATTATTCTCTCTTCCTTCTGGTAGGCTCTGGTATTTTCTAGTCTTTTTCTACAATGATGATATAAAAACCTTATACTCAGAAAAAGTGCTATAAGCCAAAGCAATTTTTAACAAAGAGTAAACATACATTTTTTTTTCCATAAAAGATACTACTTTGGCTAAAATAAAAGCCATTTCATGTAATTAAGTTATAAAACATCATCCCAACTCAAAATCACCTTACACCAAGGAAAAAAATGAGCACTTGCAAAAACTGAACGAGTATTAAAATTTGCAAGCTTCATGAAAGGTTTATTAGTAAGAAAAGTAACACCGAACTCTTGCACAAATATCACTGACCAGAAAAATGGAAAAAAAAAAAACAGAAATGGAAAGTTTCAGAATTTTCCTCTTAAGCCTGGAAGAGAACTATCAGAGGGCTTGTTGTTTAAATGAGAACTTGGCTGAACTATGCTTTGTTTCAACAAGTTGTTGTCACATGTGTGCACACACATGTACACAGATACACACATGCATACATGCACACCCACTCATACATATATATATACACACATATGCACATATATACTCATACACACACATGTATATACCCATGCACACATACACACGTGCACATATACACATGCACACACATACACACACTTATGCATGCACATACACGCATGCACACACTCATGAACACATATACTCATGCGCACACACATGTGCACATACACACATGTACACAGACGTACACCTGCATACAGATACACACATGCACGTGCACACATACACAGTCACACACATGGATACACACAAGGTCTGCCAATTACTTCACTTTCAATTTTCTATGAGGGATAGAAGGCAGCAGAAAGTGAGGAGTGAGTCCCTGGTGCTGTAGGTGCCCTGGGCAATGAGCTCCTTTGCTGCCACCACTCCCTCTGAGAAGCCGCCATCACCCAGAAGGCCAGCAGCCGGTCTTGGATCCCACCTCTCCTCATCACCCTGCTTCAGTGGCCCTTGCCACAGCACAGCACACAGAAGACGTAGTAAAGCCCACCTCAGCTACACATGTGCTCCTTCAGCATCTACAGGAACACATCTCCGATTGCAAGCTGATCTCAGGCGGTCTCCAAGACTGCTCACCTGCTCATCTCTCCTCTGATACTGTTCTTCCCATAGCGAGCAGCTACACCTCACACTTCTCTTCCCGCTTCAGTGAAACCTCTGCACCTTTAATTTTACAGGGAACCTAAAACTTCTCTTTAAAGAAAAAAAAAAATCCCTAACAGTGAAGCCAAGTGTCTAATACTCTGCATTCCATCCATTTGGGCGCCTGATATCACTTTATTGTCTTTATCTCTTTGAACAGTCCTGGCGTAGCTTCCGATCTTCCCGCCTCTTTCAACTGTGTCTGCTTCATTAAGCTCAAAGCAAAGCAGAGAGCCACGTGACAGGCATGCAAATGACCGGAGTACCTGGCATCATCTCTCTGCACTTGAGTCCCCATCCAGAGACTTAGCATAGATCTCTGTTGAGTTCTGTGATGGAAGGAGGATGCTAGAGAGACTGAAATTCACAAAGCTTTGAGTTGTTAACTGTGGGAAACTGGTCTCAACAGTAGCCCATCTGGGGCAGTGACTATGCAAAGCCACTTTCCTAGGTGTTAAGGGATAGGGTTCTCCTGTCTTTGATTGATTGAGAGAGGGAGACAGACAGGCAGAGAGATAGGCAGGCATTTTTGGCATTTGGTTGCCCCTGGTCCACTGAGGCAAAACAAAGAAGCCCACCAAGAAACCATCCATAGCATCCCAAGGTCCTTTGCTGGTGGAGTTCCTCACCCACCCTCACCATGCCACCAGAGGAATTTCTGCATGCAAACCTAGTCTGATGGAGACCTCAGCCCCTTATGCATGATGTCATTCAGGGTGGGCTGAGTTCTAGCATAGTACCAGGCATCAGCTATCAAAGTACACAGGATCCTACATGCGCCTTGGCCATCAGCCGATGCCTCTTTTCCAAGTCATGCTAAGGTGAAATATAACGCTGGTCCCCGGGTAGGACATTTAATTGGCCAAAGCATGTTGTGTGTGCACACCTGTGTCTGAATGAACACCGGGATAAAACCTTATGTATACTCAGAAGGAAGTCAGGATATCTGTGAAAAGGCACACACTGGATAGGTAAGTCTCCCAGGTCTGCTTCCTATCAGCCTGGTAGAGAATGCTGAGGTAGGAACAGGCAGAGACAGATCAGCAAAATCAAGTGCCTGCCACTCAAGCGTGATGATCTGAGCTCAGATTCCCTAGTGTCCATGTAAAAAGCCAGGTATACATGAAGGCATACATGTATGATCTCAGCACTATGAAAGAAGAGACAGACAGATGCCAGGAGCTTGCATACCAGCCAGCCTAGCAGAATCACTGAGCTCCGGGCTTAGTGAGAGACCCTGCCTCAAAAACTTCTGTGGAGGGGCCAGAAGGATGACTCAGCAGTTATGAGCACTGGCTGTTCCTCTGAGGACCTGACCTTTAGGTTCAGGACCCACTTGTCAGCTCCAGTCCCAGGAGAGCTGACATTTTCTTCTGGCCTCTGCAGGCGCACACATAGTAAAGAGACATAAATGAGGGCAAAACATCTCATTCATATATATATATATATATATATATATATATATATATACATATACACACATATATATATATACATATACATACACACACACACACACACACATATATATATATATATATGGTTTTCCTTTACTAAAAATATTTTAATAAAAGAAAAACTAATTTAATTAAGGTAGATAAATAGTAATTGAGGAAGATACCCAATGTTGACCTCTGGACTACACATGTGAGCATACAAACATGCATGTTCATCCACACGTACTCATCCAACACACACAAACACACCAAATACTTTAGAGAAACAGCTCTACTAAATGAAGTCTGAAACAGAGCAATTAAGAGTGACGGGAATTCCAACTGGCTACCATCCAACAAATTATGACTGTGTTTCTTTTGAATCTTCAAGTATCTTTTTTCTTTTCTTAAACCTTGACCATTAACTCATTCAGAGCAGAGTCAGCTTCTTCAACGCTAAATGAACACAGCACCCTCTATCTGAACATACACATGGGGTGGCGGGGCGTACCAACTGTACCAATCATCTGATTGCAGAAGACAGTATTCTTAGTTTTGGGAGTCACACATTTCCAGGACTGGTATCCTAGTGGGGTGCTTCTTCACAAAGTTCAACCAATCCCAAGAATAGTTATTCCTTCAAAAATGTCATCCTCTGTAAATGGTCCCTAGGGCCAGGCTCAGGGTGGCCTCCAGAGTGCCTCTCAGAACGAGGCCGTCCAGGAACCAAGCTTTCAGACACTCTCAACTCTCCTGGCATCCCTGAATTATTCATCTTTTTTGCAACTTCCAGAACACCAACGGAGGCCAGGACGGTTTCTGCAATTTGATGTTACATCTTCTCAAGTGGCTAAAGAGGCTGTAAAGCACCCCATTGCTTAAGCCTGCCATCTCAGTTCCATTAGCGGTAAAGACCTCTCTATTCAAACTGCTAAGTAAATCCTCGGAGAGCCTGGGGACTGTTTCATGCTTGAAAGCAACTGTTAAGAATTTGACAACAACCAAACTGTTCCTATTTAATCCTTCTCCCAAGGTAAAAAGAATTATAGGTAAACATATGCCTTCATTATTTGCTTTGCTGCATTTCAATACCCAGTCCCACACAAAATTGCCAGCCAAGGACTTAATGCCACTGCTTGTACATTTCAGTGTGAGCACCTCTGCAGAATGGGGGGAAAAAAAAAGATTAAGGATGGTGACAGAGCCAGGGAGCCAGGAGCCATGGCAAGTGTTGTACACACCTAAATGTCACCAGGGTATGGGTGAAGACAGGAACATTATAAATCAAAGGTCCCAGCAGGGAAGAAAAAGAAGCATGCAGATGAGGGTTACAGGACAGAAATTCCTACAGTGATTCGAAAGATACTGATATGGGCCAGAAGAGCTTGGCAATTGACTAGGGGGTGATCTCTCAAGGTTTCTGTCCTGCCTTGAGCCTTCAGTGACATACAGCTTGGCACACCTCCAACTCACTATTCCTATGGGAGGTAATTTTATTAATACATGAGATAAATGTTTTAAAATGTGATACATCTGAGCGCAACTGAGAGAAATAGACACTCCTTTAAAATGTGCAGTCTAAGAAGCATAAATAATTAGTACAGAAGAATAAAGGGATGGAAATAACGAGGGAAACAGGAGGAGGAGCCTGGAACTCCCAGGGCCACTGGGTCTGTAGATGACAACATGTCCCTTGAAGAAAGGAGGCCTTGTCTCACCTATAGGGCTGTATTCAACTCTATAGCATGTGCCAAGGAATCGTATCTAGACAGGTTTTGAGAGGGAGGAGGGTGGATCTCAAGATGGCGGGCAGGGGCGGGGGCGTGTCTTCGTGAGTAAGGAGTAGCGTGTATGGCTGAAGTGTATGCGCTCGCTAGCCATGGAATCCTGCTTCCAGTACAGGGCTGTCGCTGACAGTGTTTCAGAACAGTGTTGTCTGCTCCTTAGGAGCCCAGAGGCACTTCCAGCATTCCTTTCTCCTCCTGTGAGCCAACATACACAGAAGCCTAGGAAAGATCAGGCAGCCTTCCAGCTCTTTCAGAGGGAGGGTAGGTAAGGCAAATTGAAACCAGGAAAAGCTCACAAAAAAACGCACTAAGGAGCTGCTCCTCGGCATTCCTTGGCCTCCCACTTCTCAGACATTCCAGCCCACCACTCAGAGGGTGAACTTGGAGTCACTTCTCCACAAAAGGCTTGCGCTGGGTGGGGCAGGAGATCTTTAGCAGTAGTTAAAGTGGATGGAATCCTCTTTGATCTCAAGTGCGGGTAGTTAGAGATGTAGCTCAGTGGTAGGGCATCACCCTGCTTCCATTTACCAGCACCATAAAAACAAACAAACAGCAAAAAACCTAGATGGATAGACAGGCAAAAATCTATAATGTAAATGGTTTCAGGTGAATACATCTTCATTGAGTGTGTAATCCTGGCTCCAAAGAAGTAGGAAGGAAAGGAAGATATTAGGTCTTCAACAGCTTACAGAATAACAAAGGAAAACATTATTTAAAGAAATAACTGAGTTCTGGGATGTCTACTAGTCCTCTGCATGGAGAGGAAATCCCCACTGAATATGGTTCTATCAGTCATTTTAGGAATGGACCACGTGAGTTTCCGAGAAGAGGGAAGTTTATACCACCACAGTGTCAATGACAATAAGGAATCTGATGATTCAATTCACAAACAGAAGTATCTATTGTCAATTCAAGCTTTCTAAGTCTCCTTTACACACACACACACACACACACACACACACACACACACACACATATATATATATATATATATATATATATATATATATACACATGTGCACACACACACACACACACACATACAGTATGAAACTATGAAGTCTCATGGAAAGAAAGTCCAACCCTTTAATGAATTCAGCCTTTCCTCTTGCTCCCCACATCACAATATAACACAAAATCCCTTTTTCTGGGAAAAGGCCATCAGGCGTGATTTCAATTTCCAGCACATCTACTCAACTCCCACTATTGTAATATCTATCCTCCTGTATTCTGGGGATTTGAACCTTGCTCTCTGTGATCAAAAAGTCCTGGTGGTAAGATCAATGTCAAACAGCCCTGCATAGCACAGTCATTCACATGTGGAAACTCTAAGAAACTCCATGTTGGGCACAGGCCAGGAAGGCGGTCCAGACAAATGAGAGACACTAAGATCCCATGGCCTTGTGACTAAGAAAGTACAGACAGGCTTTTTCAGCCCCCCCACCAGTAAGCCTTCCCTTGAGGAGCCGGCCCCAGCTGAACTCTTGTGCTAAAGCAAGCAGAGAGGGAACAGGAGAGTTGATCTGTAGGCCATGTGCACAAACTGGTGTACAAGTGTGTGTGTGTGTGTGTGTGTGTGTGTGTGTGTGTGTGTGTGTGTTTGCCACACATATGTGGGTGTCTAGAGAATCCAGAGGAGATCATTAGATCCCCTGGAGCTAGATTTAGAGGTAGTTGTGAGTTACCTTACATGGGTGCTGTGAACTAAATTAGGTTCCTTGAAGAACATCAAGCATTCTTAACTAATGAGCCCTGTCTCCAGCGCTGTCTTATGTGTACGTTTTTGTGCCCTGCTGTATTTATAGCGTAATCTCTCAGCAGCGAGGGAAATGCAGCTCCCTCTCTACCTGAGCTGGCTGCTGCTGGTCCTCACCACCAAGCCTTTACCTCCCACACAACATGTGTGAAGGGTAGTCTGGAGTAATTCAATCTGCAGGGCCAAGAAAACAGGCATCTCCCAGATCTGGTAGCTAGACTCAGAAAAAGCCAAGCTCAGCAACATATTACACCAAACAATGTAGGCTTCTGAGGGAACCCAGGTAGAAACGCACTAATGAGTGTATGGTGACATCATTAGCAAGACGGTCATGTCTCACTTGCAGATTTCCCTGATGATATTAAAGGTATAATTTAAATTAATTTCATTTAAATGGATTTTTGTTTTGTCCTCAAAAACAAACAAGCCCCAGGAGTTGAAAAATTATCAAGTTCAAGTAAAAAAAGAATAGGGTGAAACTTCTTGCGAATCCCTAATCACAATATCTTAAAACACTGGATTATAATTCTAAGACACGGAAAGACCTGCTGCTAAAGGTGTACTGTGACATATGTGTGTTGCAGGGAAAGGCTATAAGAGGAAAACACCAAGCAGGGCTGGGGTTTTAATTCACATCGCACCCACAAGAAACCCGGCTATCCGTCTTCAAGCTTGGATGTAACTTGTTAAAGTTGATCTTACAACAGTTTGTCCATAAAGTCCCCTGAAGGGAAAAGCAGCACTTTGCAATGAACCCCGCTTTCAGAAGCTCGTTACAGAATGAGCATGCAGCTGAGCTAAAGACTGGCGGCGTATTGATCCTGGTCCAACTCATTACCTGTTTGCCAATGGCAACTGATGCTGCCCTAATGCAAAAGGAGAGGAACGCCCACCAGGATTTCTCATTAGGCGAAACACTCGGGCAGATGATTTGACTGGGAATGATAACAGTCAAATTAACTGGACCAGCTGCCTAGATGGGATTCAATTTTCTCTAAAGAGAGACACCCCTTAGAGACAAACAGCCGCTTGGTTCATCTTCTTCGTCGTCTTCTTTTTTTTATCATTACTTATTATCACTTCAGACTTGTAAGCTCATAGGAAGCTCTAATTACCTCAAACATAAACATCCTGGCTCTTTCATATCCCTTCACTTTCCTAGGCTTCTAAACAATCTTTGATCACACTAAATCAAACTCCCAGCATCTCCTGACTCTGAAGCTGTCATTCCAGGAGCTGGCCTAACTACAGTCTCCCAAACACCACAGGCCCTGCCCTGTGTACTGTATCACTATGGCAACACAAGTTTGGCTGTGCTTCTGTGGTTTTCTGCTAAGCCAGTGCTCGACTGAAATTTCCACAGTCACCCTGAAATTATGTGTACAAAGAGAAGGTTTAATTTGGATTCTGTGGGATACATGGCTGGTGCTTCTTCATACCCTAAACTGTTCTGCAGGGGGGGGAGGGGCAGGTAGGTGAGGAAAAGGATTTTCCTATCTGTTATGCATTTGCCATCTGCAGACTCCAGTGTCACAATGAGGCCAGCATCTCTCTCTAAATCACCAATGTTCCATTCTCTTTTCTGTAACTATTGTGCAGCCTAAGTAAAGCTATAAAGGTTGCAAGGGAAAACAGAGATTGCCACACAACAAAATCAGTTTCGTGGTGGTGCACGCCTTTAATCCCAGCACTTGGGAGGCAGAAGCAGGTGGATTTCTGAGTTCCAGGCCAGCCTGGTCTACAGAGTGAGTTCCAGGACAGCCAGGACTACACAGAGAAACCCTGTCTCGGAAAAAAAAACCAGTTTCACTTAAGTAATGTTACAATGCATCAACCTATAAGCAGTTGGGACTGTTTCCAGGTCCTATAAGTCCAGCTCCAAGGGGGCTCTCATGCCCTCTTCTGGATTCCACAAATACCTGCATTCATATGCACATACTCATACACAGACACATCCGTACACAACTTAAAAATAATAACTCTAAAGTATGTTGATGAAGGAGACCTTTTAGAATGGGCAACAGTTATCTGTTGAACCAAGAAATTAACCCACTATAGTCACCTTGCACAGGGATCAACTGAGTATCTATTTACTGGTTACAAAGTATATGGGTAACATAATGCCACCTCCCAGAATACTTGCAAGGAACTAGGTAGCCAGGATAGCTGAGAAAAGAAGATGGCAGGGAGGGTTTGTCAGGGCTAAACAGATGGCCCAGTGAGAAAGAGCACTTGCTGCACCAACACAAGGAACATAGTTCAGATCCCAGAATCCACATAAAAAGCCAGCCAAGGCTGGGCTGCCTGGTAAGGCAGCACTGTGGGAAGGAGCCAGAGAGAAGGATCCCTGGGGCTTGCTGCCTGCCAGATTAGCTCCAATTTCAGTGAGAGACCCTGTCTGAAAGGATAAGGTAGAGAGTGGTAGAAAAGGCCACACAGCTCTCTCCTTTGGTTTCGATTTGTACACATTCCCATCCTTGCACACACGAGCCAACATGCATGAGCAGAGATCACACACATACAAACTGCGCACACATGATTACATGTCCATATACACATAAACTCAAAAGTCTTGACACCTGTAAACAAGCAACACTCTTGCCTGCACTTACACATGCCTACCTAGCTACATAAATCACACACACTCACAAACGCATTCACACACACACTCACACATGTACACACACTCACACATGTACACACGCTCACACATGTACACACACACACATGTACACACACTCACACATTGCACATCAGCTCACTTTGCTGTCTTCCCTTTTTGGAAGAGACAAAATACATTACTATTAGTTATTGTTATTATAGTCATTGTTGTTATTAATTTTATTATCCAGAGCCCATGTGAAAGAACGCATACAACCTACAGTCTTGTTCATCTCATTCAGCATCTAGAAGTCTACATTTACAACATTTATGAGCACTAAATAAATTTCAGAAACCTTCCAAAGAAAAATAATGGTCATGTGGTCATGGTGGCATTCTTGTCATCTCAGCATTTGTGAGGCTGAAGCAGGAGGATCAGGAGTTCAAGGCCAGCCTGGGTAGCACAGTATGGCTCTGTATTAAAAAAAAAAAAAAGGAAAAAAGTCAAAGATTCAAAGACTATTTTACTATCTTAAAGGATTCTAGAGAACCCTGGTTTGAGATGTTAACTAAAAAAAAAAAAAAAAAAAAAAAGACTTCATGACTGACTTTAAAAAGAAAATACTTTGATAGACATATGAAACTGTTTGGAGATTTAAGAACTCATGTTGATTAAGAGAAACCACGGGAACACACGTTCCTCATTTAGAACTACAGTGTACAAGCCAGCGCTGTCTATCAAACCAGCTGTGCTTGTCATTGTCAACAGGCCCATTTCAAGGTCAGTGTAAGATGCCTGTAGCTTTCAGAGTCTTCCTGAGAGCTCCCAGGATGCCTGACAACCTTCCAAGTTTGACAACTGCCTGGCTGTGGGCCGTCTGCCCCCTGCTCACCCCTGTTGATTTATTTTGAGGGAAGGATATTTTGCCTTTCTTAAAAATATATATTCATTACAGATACACACAAAAAATGTAAAGATTGTCTATTAATAGAGCAGAATGTTTCTTTCAGATTATAATGTCTACACACATGATACAATGTTAAATTCAGGTGACGCCTGGCTGAGGTTTATAGTTGCTACTCTTCTTAGGAGGCTCCCCTACCCTGGAACAGAGCTAGTATTTGTCTAAAGCTACCCAAAGAAACAAAGTTAACATATCTCTTAACTCCAGTCACCTGCTCAGCCTCCCTCAGCAAACACCGTTCATAAATTCTCATCATCAGGTGAGGCCACTTCCCTAAAAACCATCAGAGATGGACAGGAAACACCTGTGCTTCTCCAGGAGCCTGCTCAGCCTAAGCTACCTCAACTGCACCACCTTGGCCTTCACCCTGACCAGAAATTCAAGACTAGGCAAGGCTCACAAGACCCACTCATTCTGTCAACAGGAAACTGCCCCCTTTTTTTCCCCTTGAGTAAAGGTGATTGATACCTGTTGTAAGGGGCTCAACAGGAGGTGAGGGACACTGGGTATGATGTTTGTCAGTCTCTGTACAAGTCCACCTCCTAAACTGAGGTCATAATATTCATACAGGGTTCTTCTTATTTTAAAGGGGAAGCTGTGGGGTGCCCTGCCATTTCACGACTGAACTCGGATTCTCTAAGAGGGGCAGGGATGAGCAGTGGCCAGACAGAACACTCACTGCTGCTCTTTAAAACACTCAGCCAAGGATGGATGTGACTGTCCCCTTGGGTGGTACAGCAAGAACTCTGTCTTGTCATGAAGAAGCCCCTCCCCACCATAGGTAACAACACAGGCAAAGACACTACAGTATCAAAAGACCCAACTATCATGGAAGGCTGGGCAGGAAAATCTCAGGAATGCTAATTACGGACAAGAGGATTATTTTTAGCTTCAAATGACACAGGCTAGAGAGCACACACCAGGACAGAATGAAGAAGCATATGTAATCATTTAATAATAGTCTCGGCATGCCCTGGGGGAGCACACAGCCATGTTGAAGGCACTCAGGCTCGCTCACCATGATACCTGCCCACAACACCTCTGACCCAGCAACCTGAAGGGGACTTTCAGGGACCAGTCCACACTTGTTGACCAGTTTTTGCATGTTTCTCGGACTGTTATCATTCTCTGCATCCTCTCGAACTGGGAAAAGATGTCTTCTCCTCAACTCTTGCCTTGGCCAGACCCCACCCCGGCTCCAGGAGCCCTTCTAAAGTTTTCTGAGCCATTCCCAACCACACAAAAGGTACTGGAGATTTTTCACCTCCCCAAGAAAAGCAGGCTTCAGTTAGATCTGTCCTTAATCTGCCTGGCACCCCCCCCCGGGGGGGGGTACATTCAAAAACAAAACCAGGAACACAGTCCCTATCTGGGGAAACTTAGCACCTTTATCCCAAGGTTCAGGGTTAAGGGACAAAATCCAAAGAAAGCAGAATTCTATGTGTAAATTCACACCAGTGCCACCAAAGTCTGGAGGCTGGGAGCTGGGCTCTGCCTGTTCTCGCTTTAGAGCAGAGGTTCTCAGCCTCCCTAGTTCCTCATGTTGTGGTGACCCCCAACCATAAAATTATTTCTTTGCTACTTCATAATTGTAATTTTGTTACTGTTATGACTCATAACGTAAATGTCTGTGTTTCTGATGGTCGTTGGCCACCCTGTGAAAGGGTCATTGCACCCCAAAGGACCAAAGGAATCGAGATCTACAAGTTGAAAGCCACTGCTTTAGAGGATTGGAAGTTCACTGAAAGGCCTGGGAGACTGGCTCACTCTGAAAAGTGTTTCCTCACAAGCATGAAGATCTGAGTTCGAATCCCTAGGATCCAAATTAAAAATCCAGGCATGGCAACATCTGTAATCCCAGTGCTGGGGAAGCAGAGGCAGTGCACCTCTGGAGCTCAAAGGCCAGCTCAGGTTCTGAGAAACATCTCCCAAAACAAAGAAGAAGGAGGTTCATTAGGCAGAGACAGCATCTACCTCTGGCCATGTATGTATATGCACATGCAACTGAATGCATACACCTAAACACACCACACACACACACACACACACACACACACACACACTTATGTATGAGATGACACAGAGAGAGAGAGATGGACAGAGAGACAGATAGACACACATACTTATGTGTGAGCATGTGTGCAAAGAGAGACAGACAGACAGACAGACAGAGAAAACATACTAATGTTAAGTCCAGTGCTCAACATAGAACTTCAAGCAGGAAATGGGGTTCCCCATCTCATGGTTTATTACTGTAATGTCAGAGCAACAGGATCTTTTCCTTAAAATGCAAAATTTTCATTACAATGCAATGCTAGAAAATAATAGAAAACTTATTCTGGAATCTCCATCAGAGGCAGAGGCAAGGAATGGGCAGGGGCTGACCCAACATGAAGCAGAGTAGACAAGTCCAAGAAAACCTTTGTCTCTCGCTAGACCTTCCTTGCTACCCTGACCCAAGCTACCTCAATGTGCTTGTAAACTTCTAGTCGGTTGTTTTTGAGAAATAAAAAAAAGAGAGATGGGGGAGGGAAAGGGAGAGGGGGATGGGGGAAGAGGGAGAGGGGAAGGGGGAGAGGAAGATGGGGGAAGAGGGAGAGGGGAAGGGTGAGAGGGGGAGGGGGAGAGGGAGAGAGAGAGAGAATTGAAAAAAAGGGAGGCAAATCCCTTTGATGTGCCAGGCAGTCAGAGTGACACCTCTCCTGGCAGCTTCTGTAGTCCCAGTGCCTTTTTAACAAAAGAAGCAAAGGCTTCAAAGCTGCAGTCATGACAGCAACAGGTGACATAGGACCCAGTACAGAAGGGGGTCCCTTTCCCCTACAAGGCCTTCAGCTGGCAGCTGTATGGAGAGAGCAAGAATGAGCTGACTGGCCCCCACTGTGGCCTCTCAGGATTACATGGCAGGCGGCAGTGCTGGGATGTCTCCTAGATGCTGAGAGGATGGTCAGGAGCTCTGGAGAAGGCAGAACAAGCAGAAGCATCAAGCCGGCCTATTTTAAGTAAGTGACAACTTAGCGGTCAGGAGGCACCCGCAACTTGAAACCAAATAGCACGGACCAGTCCCCACAACTAGCACTGACCTACCAGATGAGGCTGGCACCGAGTACAGAGGCACTCAGTTATTAAAACTGTACTATTTATAACCAAGATGAATTAGTTGGGGTCCCTAGCACCCAAGTGGAAACACTGGGTGTAGCTGCTGATGGCCAGCAATGCTAGCCCTGGGGCAGAGAGCACAGGAGGGTCCATGGGGCTTGATGGCCAGCCAAGTCCTTACTAACCAAATCCTTAGCTCCAGGTTCAGAAAGACCCAGCCTCAAAAGATACAGGGAAAAGTGAGTGCAGAAAATACATAAAGTCAGCCTCTTGCTTCCACATGCATGTCCTAGATGACATACACAAAGGCACTCACAGACACATGCACGAACAATAACGTGGACATGCATACAATTATACTGTAGTGCTTTATCTAATAACTGTCATGAGCAGCAAGGCACAGAGAGGAGAAGTATCTTAACAGACCACGATATAAGGCATGATGTCAAAACAGAACCAGAGCCAGGTTGTGGCTCATCTCTAGTCCCAGGCTCTCCTGGATAGATAGAGGCCATCATCAAGAAACCATGCATTGCTCCCATGAATTCACTCCATCGGCTGACGGTAGAGTAACTGGTACCGACCCTAGAAGTAATAGAGATGTGCTCTATCCACTTTGAGACCCAGATAAAACACAGTCTTCCACCTTGCCCCCCCCCCCCGCTACGTGCCTATTGGAGAAAAGAATACCAAGTAGCAATAATATTTGCTCCAAAAATGTTTTTCATTATAAAATTGGCAACCAAGTTAGGAGGGAAGAAGTTTGGCCATGGTGGGTGAGTTCTAAAATAAATAAGAACATCATAACAAGCAACAGCTAATTTTAAGACTCTGTCACTGGTTTTCTGTAAATGGCTTCTCTTGGGTATGATATGTGGCAATTTTCCAGTATGTGGAGCTGATACAGTGGTTCATGTTAGAATTTTATCTTGAATGGGAAAGATGGCTCTTTGGTTAAGAGCACTGACTGCTCTTCCAGAGGTGCTGAGTTCAATTCCCAGCAACCACATGGTGGCTCACAACCATCTGCAATGGGATCTGATGCCCTCTTCTGGTGTGTTTGGAGACAATGATGGTGTATTTGTATACATAAAATAAATAAGTAAATCTAAAAGAACAAATAACAACAAAAACTGGTTGCTCTTACAGAGGACTCAGATTAAATTCCCAGCACTCACCGGGTAGCTCCCAATCATCTGTAATTCCACTTCTAGAGAATGTGACACTCTCTTTTGGACTCCATGGGCACCAAACACACCTGGCTGTACACAGACGCACAGGCAAAGTATCCAGACACGTGAGGTAATTTTGAAAGAACTAAAATTAATCTGTGTTACCAAAGAATTTCTCCTCAATGTTCCAAATGGTTCTGGTGTTAAAACAGAGAGAGGAAAGCCAAAGCCTTCCACAGTGGTGCTAGGACCACCTCAGAATGACGAACCCTGAAGATCACTGTGTCTGGCCTCAGAAAGGTCTGACCATCAGAGTGACCATACCATGCCACCCAACAGTAAGTTAGAAGACAGTATTCTACCCCTGTGTATCTGCTTCATTCCTTATGCTTCCAAGGAAGATCCGTGGTGTCAGATGAGCAGGACCCCTCCCTCCCTCTGCCCTTCAGGCACTCAACCTCCTCTAGTCCTTTGCATGGAATGAAGGCCAGGTCAGCTGCCCAACTCACAGGATGCTAAGGTTAAAACGTTAGATACTTTGGCTCACTTCTCCTCCATACACACTTTCTTTCATAATCATAAGCTTGGCATCACCAATGCTTTTTAAAAATTTATTTATTTATTTTATGTATACGGGTATGCTGTAGTTGTCTTCAGACACACCAGAAGAGGACACCAAAATCCCATTAGAGATGACTGTGAGCCACCATGGGGTTGCTGGGAATTGAACTCAGGACCCGTGGAAGAGCGGTCAGTGCTCTTCACCACCGAGCCATCTCTCCAGCCACCATCCCCAATGCTCAATAGCCCAGAAGCAACCCACACTTGCACCTCTGCCCATTCAGCTCCCCTGAGAGACCCCTGTGGGTTCAGTAGTTAACGAAACAGGCACCTTTAGGAGCTTTTGTGAGGGTTGAGTCTCCCCGCCTTTGTGACATGACTCCCCCCACCCCCCAGCACAGAATCTCTGCATATCTTCCGCACAAATCTCGTGTTTCTTTAGATGAGCAGCAGCCACATCCAAACCCATCATGGTCCCCTAGATGTACCTCCTGCACTTGGCACGAAGTCTCCTTGTAAACCTCTGATCCTTAGCCTGTCTCCAGGGGTGTCCTAGCTGAAGCCCTGCTAGGCATGAAAAGAGCTGGAACAAGTCATTGACAACCTGAATCCTTTCTTTCTTTCATTTTATTCTTTTTTTTTTTCACCCCCAAAGAGAGAGGCAATTTTGGTAAATCCCAAATAAAAGAATAAGTGGATCAGGCTCAACGCCAGTAACTGGAGAGATCAATACATCAAACCGAAAAACACTTTGTGTATAAGAAGGGGGGGGGGAGGATAGTATATCTGATCCAGGGTAATGATTTCATAAATTGTTGTGTTGTCATCAAAGTCTCTAAGGTGGCTGGAACAACCCTCTGTAAAGAATGAGATTTGGATGAAACAAACCCTTGGTTTACTTACAGCCAGTGTGTCTGCTCTAAACCCACTGAAATTGTGTCCTGGCCGGAGCAAGTGTTTACTGTACAAGCTGGGTGCCACAGGGCCACAGGGATCAATGCTCCATTGTGAAATGCAGGCTTAGCCGACTCCACAGGCTACTGTGTGTACTGCACAGCAAGACCCCAGAGAGGATAGAAACCACCACTGTGGAGGAGCAGGAGGTTCACTTGTTTTGAAAGCCAGTGCTACCAACCAGCACTTCCAGAAGTGAAGTTGGAGGAACACAGGGGCTGCCGATCTCCAGACAAACACATAAATCTTGCCAGCAAAGCAGAGAGGAGAGGGAGGTTGGGAGAGGGCATCCTTGTGAAGAGCCACTTGCCTGATCTAGATCTTGCTGGTACCCAGATGAGGGGGAACAAAGCCAGCCAGCCAGACCAAGGCCAGGCAGAGGTGTATAGGCTGGTGCTGGGACCCACTTAGCATCCAAACCAAACACACTACAGAAGAACTCTAAAACTGGAGTGGCAAGAAGGTGATCTCCTGGGGCTCCAGGCAACTCAGGAAATTTCACAACTGGTAAAAACTCCAAGTACTTCCTTGATTTAAAGTTAAACATTATTACAGAGTTAAATGAGAGCATGAAGGAAAGGGATTCCAATGAAGTAGTTCTTAGAATTTTAACAAAACCTTCTCTTTTCCCCCTAATGCTTTTAATGTCCGGAACTAAAAAGTAAGTTCTGTGAGGCAATAAGAAGCATCATGTATTCTTGTGTTCATATGTGTGTCTGTATGTACATGTTTATCTCTGTGTGTATGCATGTGTATGAGGATACACACGTTTGTGTGTGTACATGTGTGTGAGAGTGTGTGCACGTATGTGTGTGAGTGCATGTGAATGTGTATGTGTGTATGCATGTATGTGTGAGTGTGTGCATGTGTGTGTACATGTGAATGGGTGTGTTCATGTGCATGTGCATGTATGTGCCTGTGTGTGAGTATGTAAGCATGTGTGTGCATATGTGAGTGTGTGTATGAGTGTGTACGTGTGTGCATGTGAATGTGTGTATATATGAGTGTGTGAGTGTAGTGCCTGTGTGCCGGTGTGTGAACATGAGTGTTTGTGTGTGCGTGCACATGTGGCCTCAGTGAATGTTAGGTTGCCCCATCCTTATTTTAAAGAGAGGTTCTCCCATTAGCCCGGAATTCACCAACTTTGCTACACCGGCTGGCTGGGATGAGAGGAGTGTGCTGCCACGAGTGGCATTTGTTTGTGGCTATTGGGGATCACAGGTAGGTCCCCATGCTTGCATGGCACATATTTTACCAACTGAGTCATCTCTCCAACCCCTGAAAAACACTTTCTATTCTAGCAAGTTAATTTTTAAGGTAGTGTGATCGTAGCATGAGAAGAAATAGACTTGTGAGGTTATAACATTTTATGTTTATATTATTTATTGTGCTTTATTTATACATGGCTTTTTCAAAAACAAATTTCCAAATAACTCCAACATCAATGTTAAATGCTGTTGAAGCCAACAAAGTCTTTGTTTAAAGCCTTTCTCTGGCCTTTTGATGTTTTCTTCTCTTTTTCATCCTTTCTCTCTACCACAAAGAGCCAAAGGTGACTGAAGAGGACTAAGGGGACCAAGGTTTTAATCACCAAGGTACTGACCCAGCCCTGACCCAAGGTACTGACCCAGCCCTGACCCAAGGCTCTCTTTTGCAGTTGTGTCTAAGAGCATGGACTGGATCAGAGACTCCAAGAACTCCACAGTAGAGCTTGGCAGAACAAATGTGTCCTCATCTTGTAGTCATTATAATGGGCTCAGTGTGCCTCTCTCCTGGGGCAACTTCAGCTCTGTGGTGTGTGTGTGTATGTGTGTGTGTGTGTGTGTGTGTGTGTGCCCGAGTTACAGTTCTTGACAGAGTAGGGACCTAAATATCTCTGCTGTAGCCATGTTATTCCCTTTATATGAAAGATTTCTGGGCAGAAATCAGATTATCAAAGTGCCACAAGCTTGTTTTATGAATGGGATAATGTAATGAATAATGGTCATGTGAATCATTACCTCCCAGACATCACAGACTGAATGACTGGTGCTCACCCAAAGACATCAGGCTCTTCTCTCTGGTACTTGTAAAACTCATATTATTTCTGCTGATGCTCCTCAGAGGAGAAAACAATCACAGATTGTCTAGGATGTTACTAAATCCAATCACCAGAATGCTTAAAAGAAAAGCCCAGGGGGCTGGGGATATGGCCCAGTGGGCAGTTAGGCTTGCCTGGCATACGGAAAATCCTCAGTTGAATTTCCAGCAGTGCACTTACCAGGTCTAGTGGTGCAGGCTTAACTTTTGGAGGTGGAAGCAGGGAATCAGAAATCCAAAGTCATTACTGGCTAAAGGGTGTGTTCAAGGCCAACCTGGAATGAATGAGACTGATACATACAAAGAGACAGAGACAGACACACAGAGAGAGATAGACTGAGACAAAAATAGACACAGACACATACACAAATGGATGGGAACATAGAGAGAGGTGGGGGGGAGGGGGAGAAAGAGGAAGTGATGATGGCCAGAGACCTGAGACACAGCCAATGGGCACCAAGGCTTCTCTGTAGTCCCCAATGCCAGGAAGAGACAAGGATCATCATTCCCAGAGTCTTGGCCTGAGTGCAGCCCTGCCAGCACTGCTAAGCCTCATGGAAGCAGGAGGGAATAACTTCTGTCGTTTTAAAACAGTAAGTTTGTGGCAATGCCTTACAGTGCCACCCCCACCCAGGGAACTAACACACCAGCAGAAAGTAGTGATTTGTACAGTAGAAACGAAAGTCCAAGAGAAGTTTCCACATACAGGGGGCTGCATGTCTCCCTGAAACTGCAAAGGTTAAAATGGAAGCCACAGGGAATGTACCTTCCCAGTGAGGGCAACATAGTTTGGAGATCTTTTGTTGCCCTTAATGTCCCCTAAGGACACCTGCTTGTGACATCTGTACGAAGAGGAACATCAGAGGAACATCTGTCGGGAGAGGAACACTAACAGTCTACAAAACCCTTCTGATGGCGTTGAAGACAGAACTAGCCAACACTTGATTAAAGTATTCAAAGACATAAAATAACTTTATCCCAAAGCTTTTTGCTAATGTTCCAACACGGGCAAAGTTCTGGCTATTCCAAGGCATCCTCTAAAAAAAGTTTGTTTTTATTTTTTTTCTGCCCAGTAAGTGGGTCTAAATCCTTTTAAATTGCCTACTGACCCAAGAGGCAAGCAGGTGCCTGCTTACTCTGTGCTGTTTTATATTTATACATTAAAAAAAAATAGAAACTTTGTTCTCAAGCCAAAATAGCCTGTTTAAAATAAGTAAATAGAAAGCTCAGATAAAAGCAATATTTAGCAGGAAGAAAATTAACAGGAGACAAAAGTTGAATAAGCTGAAAACACTTCTCCCAAGAAAAGCGCTGACACCAAGAGTAGAATTACCAACGCAAGGCTCTAAGACTAGAAACTGTTACAAAATAACAGATGACTGGCATCATTTTAAACAAAACTCCTGAAATACCTCTGCCGGTCCTCATCCCAAAGAACTGAGTACTATGGGTGGAGTACTCAGCTCCATGGTAGAATGCTTGACAACCATCCACAAATGCTGTGTTCAAACTCCAGCACGTATAGAAAAGGAGCAGAGAGCAGAGCATAGACTTGATCCATATGGACAGTTGAAGGCATGACTGCTCACTACAACCCAAGCATGTCCATCACGACCTCAGAATCCTACCGTTGTTCCTGTGTGTCAATGTGCTTCCAAGAAAAAGGTACCTATGCAAATGTGTGGCACTTCGGAGCTAGCACAAGCATTTAGCCAGATATCCTTACATAAGCATAAGTAAGCTCTGGGTTGCTTACGGGTGAGAACTGGTTGCTGTGGATAAGCATTTTGAGCTTCGGGGAATCGAAGATTTTCTTAGTCATTCTGAGTCCCCAAACAAGAAATGCCGAGTGACACATATTTGGATTCTGATAAAAGAATTGCCTTTTGTTGGAGTCTTTGTGTTTTTTTTTTTTTTACAAAGACTATTTTTAATTAAATAATCTGTTCTAAAATTATTCCTAACGCTTCTCACTAATTTCAAGAGGACTTATTCTATGTGCCATTTTTGAAAATGCAAAATACCCCATTTGAATAAATAAGTTCTTTGGGAAGGTGGGTGTTTATTGAAACTAGTTTCATCTAGTAGCACAGGCTGGCCTCGGACTTTTAAGCGTCCTGTCACGGGCTCCCAGGACTCGGGATTATAGACGTGCGTTGGCATGACACATTTCCAAAAGGTGATGTTCCAGATCTCAGAACTTCACATTCACTAAAGTGAAACTGAATTATTTACAGGTGTTCTAACATACAACCAGGAACCATTCCATGGGCATGGCTGCCAGGCTGAACCTTCCATCTATAATCTATACTTATGTTCTCTTTACAAACTCACCTTCTCCTTTAAATAGTGTGGTTGAGTACCAAAGTCTTTGCAGATAGGTATCACGCTTGTGTATGTCCAATCTCACATTTGACACTAAATTGGCCGCACAGGCTATCCATGCTGACTTGAGTTACACATCTGTGAACCCACAGATAGACTATGATTAGCCCTGAGAATCTAAGCCCAAGATGAGGCAGCCTCACTAGGGAGATGGGGAAACAGTTTCCTTCCAGTTCATCTCTGCAGCTCTCTGGGCTCCACCTCTGACCACAGAAGCAGTTAGCCCTTCCACTGTACACTCACAGGTAAGCAGATCTGTGTCAGGAAACTGCCATGCCCCCCAGAAGATGAGCAAGATGCTCTGGAAGAAAGGAATGGCTTACTGACATTCTGACAAACAAATGGAATAAAAACCTCAGTAGAAGAAACAGGACTAGTCAATTCACAAATATGAAAGGCAGAGACCCTATAGCTTTCGATATAATTTCAGATCAATCATCTCTTTTTCTAACTCTGGAAGATACCAAAATATCTCTGGTACATCTTAAGGATTTGACTGCAGATGATAGCAGTTTGGGCGGGGTTTATGAGTATATCACCATGAAGTGACCGTGAAGTGATGAGTCCTTTTAGAACGCTTAGGGTTAAGCTGTTTTCAGCTCTGAGAGCTTTGTTGATTTGAGGAGATCTGTAGAAGTTTCACCCATACATCCCTAACCTGAAAAGCCCACATTCTTGATGGACATCAGAGTCTAAGGTTTGGGGTTATTTCAGACAGTTCTCACTACAGGATGCTCAGCCTGTAAGATATTAATGGTGATCTGGATCGTATCAGCTCACAACTGTGCAACAAAGCTGGTACACTGTTAAAGACTGCAGTGATAGAACAAACCGGCTCCCAACACAAAGGCAAAGCATATTTCTGCAGCCAGGGGAATATGCTCTTGGAGGCTTCCAGGACAGCCAAAAGTGTTGTCTACGGGTAGCATAGCGAAGCATCATAATTTTAAGGTTAAGCTGACAGAAAGATGCAGAATGTTATGACTTTAATTTTTAAAAACACATAAATGTTGGATAAGCTGGGAGGAAATAATTGAACCACGTATTAATACTAACTGGAGGCTAACAAACTTTTCTCTTTTTCTCAAATTATCAAAAATGATGCCATTGACCAACAAACAGAATTCCTAGACAAAGAAATGGCATAATATAAGGTAATGGGTTCTAGTATAAAGATATGTTTCAACCAAATTATTTCTGAAACAATTGGATTCAAGGTAAGTCTATGAACCCATTTTTAAAAGGTTGTTCACATAATGAAATTACTGCTAACAATTTTCAAGGGTAAAGGATATTTCCCAACTATGACCTGTAGAATTCATGACTTGGTTGAAGAAATGAGTGTCTAATATGTACACAGATCATTCAGTTCAGGTGGAATTCAATTTAAACCCAAGATTTATATGGTGCAAAATATCTACTGGGATGCTGTCATTGGGGCGGTCATGTGATCCTGGAGGAGTGGGGAGGGGCAGGGTCTCACTATGTAGCCCTGGTTGTCCTCAGACTCACAGCCACTGCTGGCCTCAAACTCACAGCAACTCTCCTGCTTCAGCCCCTCACATGCTGGGACTACAGATATGCAGCACCACACCTAGCATAGCACACCTGATTGTGGAGGAGAAAGAAAAACAGGCACAATAATTAGTGTTCGACTGGAAAGAGAGACAATGTAGTTCATATTCTCAACAAAGGTAAGGAAGATTTTTCCCTGAGACATAGTAATCAATACCTTCTGCTTGTCAGGTTAGTTGGTTTGAATAAGTTTGGTCGCCTCAGTGTGTCTACTTAAACTCATTGGGGAAATATTTATTGAGTGAAAAACGTCTACAATTAGAAGTACAGAAAGAGAATCCAATGGCGTATAGGCAAATGTGACCCCGATCATACTACACTACATTCCAGTAGGCTTGGTTCCCTCTCAAGGTGCTGTTGCAATTTCTTTAATGCTTCGGAAGCTCAGCAGCTGCACCCAACATTTCAACTTGGGTATTCACTCTCCTAGTTTGCCCTAGACATGTAGGGGGAGCCTCTTCGGTGATATTTCCTTTGACACAGTCTACCTGTTGCACCAAGCACGATGAGCTTAAAACTCATCTGTTAAGAGCTGGGGGCACAGTTCAGTGGCAGGCTCTGAGTCCAGTTGCCAGCACAAGGAGATAATAGATAAGCAGATAAGATTAGATAGATAGATAGATAGATAGACAGACAGACAGACATAGATATTTATTATTTATTTACCTAAGAGAAAAGAGAGGATGGGAGACTTCTTACAGGAAGTTCTCCCTGATGAGGTCAAGCCATCATCCTTACTTTCTAGATACAATGTCACCCCTCAGCAAGAGAGAACCCGTGAAAACATAGGCCGGGTCTGTTTGGCTCACTTCTCCATCCCAAAATCTCCAAAGAATTACCATATATGGACTAAAACAATCAGTTAAGTAAAAGCTATAATTCGGCTATTAAGAAGCCCAAATGCTGCTTATTAAAACCTCGGGCTAATTATATGACAATTTCCCTCAAGGATCATTTAGAAACATAAAGTCCCACCGATGCAGTCCAGGGCACAAAGGCTTTCAGATGGAGGTACATCGGTGTTCTAGAGAACACAGGTCAAGGGCCCCAAAGGCTGCCCAGTATTCACATGCAGGGTTTGCAATATCCCCTCACCCCCACCCCAGGGCCCATCTCTGTCTCTAAACTGTGGAAGCTATTATTAAGGTCAAAAATCTATTTGAGAACCCAGTATGTTTTATACTCAGGACAAAAAAAAAGGGGGGGGTGGATACAAAAATGTTCAGTTTTCTAATCATCTTGGTGAGAGAGGAATCCACAGTCTTTAAGCACACAAAGTGTGTGCAAATTCATATATTCAGTTAACAGGTAAAACTTGGAAAGGGAGGCCAGATATTGATTATATGAACAATCAGGAGATCATCAGCTATTACCATCAGTGAACTGATTAAGATGAGGATGTAGCTTCATCACCAGTGAAGTCTGTAGGCCCCACTGTTTCTCTAATGCAAGCATCTGGAACTCCTCTGCAAGACACACGGGACCTGCCAGTCATCAGTACTCTGTGTCACCTAGGATGTCATTATCATAATACCCTGTTCATAAACAACCTTTGTCTAATGATAACCACCCCCTAAAATTAGTGGCTAAATATTGTACTATGGGAAGATAACTGCCTGAAGGGCATCCCATAATACCTAATGTCAAAAACAGTAAAAAAATTCATTTGTTCCCAGGGTCAACCAGTCTCACTGCCTAGAGGGCTCTGTGGGGTCAGTTCCCGCACTGAAGCACATAGGGGGATTCCTTTTCTGAGGTTTGACAGGCATAGTGACTCCCTGAACCATACCTGCTCCACACCGGGTAAAAATCACTCCAGTTATCATCTATAGAAGATAACTCTGGGTCTCTACCGGGCTCTGTCTGTACCCTTGGACAAAGGTCTGGTAGACATCAGTGAACGGGCCATGAATGAATGATGAAGTCAACATCATGGCGCTTACACATAGCCCCTCATTTGCTAGTAACTCACCAAACTGCAAGAGCTGCTACAATCTAGGAAGATCCAGGGTAGAGGAGTGGACTTAGAGGATGACCACTGAAGAGAGGTTGTGTTTCATTAACCTTGTTTTGTCCACAGATTCTGGTCCCTGAGTGAAAGCAAGCCGTGAAACATCTTCAGCTCTGATAGAATTGCTTTCAATTCAATTTAGAAGAAATAAAAAAAAAAAAAAAGGGCTGGCCCGTTGTTGTCACACCGCCACAGAAGCAAGAGCAAGAAAGCATCCATCCATCGTTCGCTGCAATACCTGTGTGGACCTCAGAGTGATGAGAGGAATGTCTTCTCTCTCACACAGACTTCCTGTGGTCTCTAGATTAGAAGTCTGCAGAGAGGGCTGGGGGGAGGGGTGGGGGAAGATGGCGCATGGGAGGTGTCCCTAGGTACAAGTTCAGAAGCCAGAGAAGAGCAGCATCCCATCAGGTACCCTTATCACTTTCTGCCTTACTCATTTCAGACAGGGGTTTTTCTCATTGAGCCTGGCTGAAGCTAGGCTAGTGGTCAGGAAGTCTGGTGGTTACAACATATGTGTGTAGCATGTCCAGCTTTTTGCATGGGATCTGAAGATCTGAACTCAGGTTCACACTCAGCACATGCTCTTACTCACATGTCTGCAGCCCTGTAAACTGACATCTACATGCATGTGCTTTTTCTATACCCTATCACTCCCCTGAGGCTAAGCGAAGCTGTATCAATAGTCACTCTGTAAATTTAAGCACACACACACATACACACACACACACACACACACACACACACACATACATCCTGACCCTCTCCACACAATAAAATTATCTACAATGGATGTCCCTAAAATTTCCAGGTTTGGAACTGGAGTAGAGGCCCAGGCACTAGATACAAAGTCTCTTAATTCTATTTTCAAAGACTTCTCTTAACTCTAGGGGAAAAAAAATTATTAAGAAGTTCTAGGTTCAAATCTCAGCTCAATCGCTTCTTTCCCAATAATCCTTCTCGAGGCTCATGAGTTTTCTGCTTCTTACAGGACACACAGGTAAAGGGTGAATAAATGGCTTTCCTCAGTTAGGTACTGAAATCCACAATAGGTAAGGAACAGGTAGGGAAAGACAATTTGAAAATCTAAAGCATCCTCTTTAATCCAGAGGTTCAAGGTTAAAGGCTTACAAGTAAAATCCCTCCTGTGCTGTCTTCTCAAGCAGGGAAGCAGCAGCGGGTGGAAAGTGGACATGTGTAATCACTCACACATTAATGACTGGCATGTGGCAGCCACCACGAGACACACACAGATGCAAAGTGACATTAATGGAGAGATTTGCCTGTGGCCATGTGCTCAGGGAGGAGGGCGGGCACCATACAGCCCCTTGCCTTGAGCTTGGGAATGAAATCAAACGTCAGCTAAGATTAATTAGAAGCCTGCAGTTTTGTTCTACCCTGTTGATAGAAAAAAAGTATATTTCCATAATGGGGTAGTGTGTATGTGGGGTGCGGATCTAGCCGGCACAGGAGGGGAGGGCTCCTGTATTATGAACACTGCCTGTGTGCCTTGTCAGGGCAATTACTTTCTGCTCAAGTGGCTTGCTTTTTAACATTTTATTATCTTAACAACAAAAAAATGCTGCAAGCAATAATTATTTATTATGCTAATTCTTTCGCTTTATTCCTGAGATTCCTGTAAGACCATTAAAAACTAGCCTTGCCCTTGAAGCAAACCATGAGTTTATTAATACTCAACCAATTAAGGGGAGGGAGGGGAGAGGCGGAGGAAGAGAATGCCCACACTGGCAATTATTAACTAAACCATCCGTTCCCATACTTTCCTTGCCGCAGACTCTTACGCGGGGATGCATCCTATGTGTTTACCTGACTGGGAAGCCACAAACATGTTTAACCAGTTACAAAAGGGTATAGGAAAGCTAAAGGAGACAAATGCAACCTGCTGTGCAGGCCTGGAAACATTTCAAATCCAAGTTATAGGGGAAAGCATGTGCCTTAGCTGCTCTCACGGGCAGGGAGAGCACACAGGAGCACCCCCCAGCCCTCTGCAAGAGGTCCTGGAAGACGGGGTGCAGCTGCGCTCCTGCTTCAGCTCCCACCCCCACCGCTGGGCTTACTTTGGTTTTTGCTTGTTTGGTTTTTGTTTGTTTCATGTTTGGGGGTTTTTTGGTTGCTGTTTGTTTATTTGTTTGATTTTCTAAGAAAGTATCTCATTATGTAGCTCTGTCTGTCCTAAGACTTACTATGTAGACCAGACTGGTCTTAACCTTAGATCTGCTCGCATTTGCCTCCCTGGTGCTGGTATTAGTGTGTGCCAGCCTTATTTCCATAAGCACTTCCCAAAGGCCCTCTTCTGTGGGTAGGATTATGCCTCCTCGGTTAAAGGCTTGGTCCCTCCGCATAGCCCTGTTTGGAAGCGGTTGACTCCTTTGGGCCAGGGCATGTAGGAGACACCATGGCACTGGTAACATGCCTTCAAGGTGGAAGCTGGAAGCTTTCTTTCTCCCCTGTATCAAAGCCCTGTGTGGCAAATAATTCCTCCAGAATTTCTCTCATTATGATATGCTGCCCTATCACCGATGAAAGCCAGCCATGCAATGAAAGCCTCTAAAACCATGGGTGGACACATGTGGCCCTGGTACTTGCTTTTGTAGACCAGGCTAAGCCTCCAGCTCAGGGGACCCTACAGCCTCTGCCTCCAGTGCTGGGATTAAAAGCATGAGCCACTATATCTCAGGCCCTTTTCCATTTTGAAGTAGATCGTTTGGAGCCTGCTGTTATAGTCAGAGAAAACTGATGTGCGCACACTTCACCACCTCTGGCCCCTACCAATTCAATCTTGCCCTTTACTGCACGCCTCTCTCCATCAGTACCACTCTCATCATCAGTATCACCACTACCAATATCAATAACACATCCCAATATTTTAATGCTCCAGTTTGTAGACCAGGCACTCCATAGTCACATTGCTGTGATAACGAGTCCGCCACCTTGTTATTATGTTATCAGTGATCTAGGAGTTGCTTCTTGTGTTATGTAGGGATTAGTAGCAGGGACTCTGTGTCACACAACTGCAGGCAAGCAGTGGGCTTAGCTCAGGAGCAGAGCAAGCTGCCTAGAGAAAGATTGACAGACAGCAGAGGAATCAGGTCTTGTAAGACTAGGGGGAAGAATACATTTAGGATCTCCTTTAGAGTATCTCTCGCCATCCCCTGACCCTGTGGGTGAATTTGTGATGGGTTAGTGTTCCCAGAAAACAGAGAGGACAATGTCTCCTCTGTCTCTTTCTGTTTTTTTGTTCTACTTACTCTGTTTTACCACTGTATTAGTCAGTTTCCTGTTGCTATAACAAAATACCCATAGTTGGATACTTTTAGAAGAATGGGGATTGTTTAGCTCACAGCTGGAGAAGCTGGAGAAAAAAAAACAACAACAACAACAACAACAACAACAAAAAAAAACAAAAAAAACAAAAAAAACCCAGCATCCAGTGGGCTCATCTGGTCCACCCTCAGGAAGAAACTCTGGCTGCCTCATAGCGTGGCAGAGAGGCAAGAAGGAAAGGAAATGAGTCCAGTGGCCCCATGGTGAGAAAAAACCCAGGCAGGATAGAGTTAAACCAGCTCTTTTTACAATCCACAATCACAGGGCATAACCAGGTTCCTTGAGACCTACATTAATGGCATCTAAAATATTGACAAGAAAACACTGTAGGAAACTAGAGTCCATGGGACTTATCAAGACAGGAGAAAGCTAACTGCTTGCTGTCAGGGCTTGGGCAGGTTTGCATCCTTAACAGTACTTAAGTATTTCTCACTTTACAAATGCAATGAATAAATAGCTATAAATCCGGCAGGTAGGTCACCTAACATAGTACACAGAGTCCCATTACTGCCTCCATGATCTTGAATACTAAACTGGATGATTTGTGGGCTGAGGAACAGGCTTAGCAAAGACATGAGGACATGAGGACAAGCCCTGGGGACCCAGGAAGGACGCGCAGAGGTGGCCAGCAATGTCTCATCATCCCTTTCTCCCGCCCCACCTCAGCGCAAAGGCACAGTAAACAGCATCCTCAGAGGCTGAATTTATTCTTCTTGCTTGCAGAAGAAAGCAGCTGTCAAGCATGGGTTTGAAACATCCGTACATTCTAGGCTATTATCTTTAGTTTTCAAAATAGACATGGTCCAATTATATTTTCTGCAGTTGTTTCCTTCTCTGCCTCAAAGCACTGAATACCTCTAGCCTGGTGTTGAAAAATACAATCACAAGCAACCAGAAGAAAAAGACCTAGTACTCTTGAGATGCTAATTTTTGCTTATTTCTCCCCCCCCCAAATAAAAATAAAACCCAAACAGACTATAAAACATCAGGCTGGCTGGCATGTTCTTCCTCCTTAGCAGCATTTAGAGAGCAGCCTCCTGTGCTTCCAGATGTTCCTGAACCTTCAGCCATGAGGTTTTCAACCCATGTTGTTTTATTGGGAAGGACCAGAGGGTCTTAATTAGTGCCCAGGTACTTGTTATCCTCAAGATCCCCCCCCCACTCCCCCACCGACCCCCCCTCCCCTTCCCTCCCTCAAACCACTGGCAACGCAGCTTTCTTTCCCCGGCACTCAGATCTAATTCGGCACAAATGCTTAATAAGGTTGTAGAGATTTAATACAATTAGGAGTGTTGTTCACAAATTAACCAATCCATTAACGCGCCTGCAAGGAAACAATTCCAGAGAAAACATGGGCCTTGTGAGGATGAGAAGAGAGAGGCTAAGGGTGAGATCTGTTCTCCATGTAGCACACCTCCCCGCCTTTCACGCCTACACCTCCGTGCCTTGTGCTTTTCATGTCTTGGCACTAAGAAGAGATTGAGGCGAACGTTGATACCAGGAAGTCTTTTCTGCCATTCAGCTTCGAAAACATGGGAGAAATCAGTCTGCTCCTAAGTACAGGATCATCAGAGAGTTCTGCCAAACAGTCACAGATCCAGCCCTCCCCAGGAACCATTATGAATAACATCATTGTAAGATGGACAGACATATCAAAGGATGCCTAGAAAACATGGCACAAGGGACAGAAAAGCAGCAAGGCTCCTGTGTGCACTATGCAAATAGCCATCATCTGACTTGGGTTTATGGGCTAGAGATGGCTGAGTGGGTAAAGAACACTTGCTACAGGAACGTGGAGACCCAAGTTCCAATCCCCGGCATCCATGTAAGGAAGAAGATGTGGCCACACACATCTGTAATCCAACACTGTGGGTTGGGGGAGCTCAAGAGAAGCCCTGGAGCTTGCTGCCTACCAGCCTAGCTCCCAAATGGAGAGCTCCGGGGTCAGCAAAAAGACCTGTGTCAAGGGCATCACGTGGCAACTGACAGGGGCGGGGGGAGGGGGTGGCATCTTCCCTCTGGCCTCTGCACTCCCAAATGCACATGTACACATAAGCACATAGCATCGCACACATAAAGCACAGACATTTTGGTTTATAGTCTATGCATTCCCAGAGACTTGTCAATAATGTTTTAATTGATTATGGTGCGATTATTCAAAATACATGACTTTTGCCATTAGGGTCTGCCCCGGGGCATAGCTCTCATGGTCACTGACAGCTTTCCATAATCTCTGTCCTCAGCAGCGGTGGCATGAAAGCCTGTTGCATAACTACAGTGAGCTTTATCTCCTCTCCACCCTTGTACAGCCTTCCCCCTTCTTTAACTTCTAGAGATAACGCAGCAATGAAGACACCTCCAGGTGGTACTGTGTATTTTCTGTCTTATTTCCATACAACAAACCGATCACAAGTGAGTAAAACCTTCCTACGTCCCTTAAGTATTCCAGTGGATCACCATGGCACCTCCAGGGGGGGGGGGGGGCTCTGTTGTAGAACCCATCACCTTGGAAACAGCCACTGATCATCGGACTGACAACAGTCAGCCACCACCCCTTCATGTCCTCTTCAGTCCACTCCAAGTACGTTAGAATATTCTTCTACCCAAATTCTACTAAAATACTGGCTAGAAGCTACCCTGCTACTTCCTGAAAGACAAAGGAGAAATACAGCTTCGTATCCATTTAAAGAAGCACCACCACCGTTTTTCCTCTGACACCCAAAGTTCCGCCCCTCTGCAGCCCCCATTGGAAACCCCACAAGCCATGTGACTTCTGTTCCAGGTCCACAAAGTCAGTTACACACCAGAGAAACAGCAGGAAGACCAAATTCAATGAGGTTAAAGCCCCAATCATTCATGGCGCAATGGCACAGTGTCTGTCCCGCCAACCCAGTCCTTGTGTTCCCTCTCCAGGTTCGGTTTCCTGAAACAAAGTGAGGATTCAATTAGAAACTGTCAGCTGGCCAGAAGATGTATTTACATAATGGGAAGTAACTGTGCTACAAGATTTTTTTCCAGTCCAACCACGACTTTATACCAGTGTTTTCCAGTCACCTAATTACAGCTGGCTCCCCACAGCCAGGGGTTCTGTGCCTGTGAACCTACCTCAGCAGCCTCAGCTTGAAAACACTGAGGGGGGGGAAAAACATCAGGCAAGTGCACAGAGATTCTGGTCTCCGTTCCCCAGACAATAAGCATGACAGCCATTTCTATTGTGTGTGTTATGTTAGAGATTATAAATAATCTTGAGGTAGTTCAAAGCTTACATGCAGGGGAAGATAATATGTGAGTGATATGCCTTCTCATGACAGTTACTTGACCATCCACAGGCTTGTTATCCACAGAGAACCTGCAGCTAATCCCCCAACACCACTGCAAAACCACTGGATTAAAGAGTCACAAGCTCGCATCTGACATCAGCAAGTTGTTTTTTTGTTTGTTTTTTGTTTGTTTTTTTTTTTTAACTTTGCCTGTTTTGATATCAGAAGGGGACATTGAGGCAGAATTGCTAAGCTCTCATACTAAGAACTAAGTTACTCAAAACCTGAGTTCTCCTTGGCTCCTCCTTCACTTACGGGCCCCCTTGGGCAACAGTCATAGCTACAGACTTTCCGGCTGCAGGGGTCTGCCCTGTCTCTTCCAGACTGAGTGTGAGAGTCCCACAGCGCCACCCTGCCCTGATGCAGGAACATCTGTGGGATACAAAGGACACCAGTGCTTCTTCAGTCTCCCAAGTCTCCCAAAAAGAAGTTCCAAGTGTAACACTCCCATGATTTCTGTCCATGAAGCCCTGCGCCAAAGGAGCCTGTTAAGGATGAAGGCAGTCCATAAGCTTGCTAGGGGGGTAAGGGTGGGGTCACCAAAAGTTAGCACATTGTACTAGATATATTTTAGTGCCATTTGGATACACGAAATGGATATATAATATAATAACCACATATCTTTGCCATGACCAAGGCCAAAGGATACGTCTCACAATAGAACTGTTAATGTTAACAGTAAATATTTAGCGAACGTAAAATATTTGTAATTGTATATAAATACAGTGGCACTTTTTGTAAGCATATATACCCATCCTCAAATACGCCATTAGCTAGAAAGAAAAGGTCTTTCCAACTTAACAGAATGGAGATGCCTACCACTGACACCAACTGGGACGCTTTTGAAAATCTTCAAAGTACCCGAGAAAGCACACTAAAAATGATGTAAATTTAGTATGTCTTACCACCAAAGACGGCTAGAATCTAGTTGTCAAATACTTCTGACAGAATTTTTCTGATGGCCAGTCTAAGCTTGTAAAATGATTAATAGGTTTTCTAAAAAAAAAAAAAAAAAAAAAAAAAAAAAAAAAAAAAAAAAAAAAAAAAAAAAAAAAAAAAAAAAAAAAAAAAACTAATAAGTAAAAAAGATTAACGAAAAGATTCTAGCTGCAATGGCATGTTTGAGTGGCATATTCCTCTCTACTAGATATATAGGAATTGGAGGCTGAGGAGATGACTTATCCAGCCAAGCGTGATTACCACACAAGCCTAAGGGTCTGATCCCGGATCCCTAGTGCCCAGATGTGATGCCAGATGTGATGGAAACATATGCATGGGACCCTGGTGCTAGAGAAGCAGCCAAACGAGCACCTGGGCTCCTCCCTGGATAGCCAATCAGGCCAAGCATCCCTGAAAGACTTTCTTCCCCACAAATAAAGTAGAAAGCAGGTCAGGTGCTAGAACCCAAGTCTAGAACCAATTCTACACCGGGAATGCAGAGGCAGGCTGGTCTCTGCGCTTCCAGGCCACCATGTCTACACAATGAGACCCTGTCTCCAAAAATAAACTGCATACTGGGAACGATTGCAGACACTATCTGCCCAGTGTCAATCATTTACCTGCATGTGCATGCCCACACATGTGGAGGTACACACACACACACACACACCATACCACACCAAATTCATAGGAATTACATATATAACTGAATGCTTATGTCTGTAAAAGCTAGTGTAGTTATTTCTGCAATTATAAACATGATTCTTTTTTTCATAAATCATTTATTTATTTATTTGGGAGGGTACTTAGTGGAAGATATCAATGCCTAGAAGTTGGTTCTCTCCTTCCCCCATCCTCATGGACGTTTCTGGGACAACCTCATGGCTCCTGATACCAGAATGCCATCCTTGTAAACAAGCACCTTCACCTGCTAAGTTGTCTCTCTGGACCACGAGCATGATAATTACTTAATTTTTCCAACACCAGAGCTCATAGACTCTCAAGACATTTCACAGAAAGCATAGAGCTTCTCGCTCACATCTCGGCCATGCCAAGGTGCTCAGGGCATTGTGTTCACAAGAATGAATGAGAAACAAGGGTGAATTTGTTATTTTTTGTAAGTTGTTACAAAATATAATCCTGCAAAACCATGCTACTTTAAAACCAACTAACCCGCTTTAAGTAATCTGCCATTTTTTTTTTTTTTTAGCATTTAAAAATCACTCCCTCAAAAATGCAAACTGAAATGATTTGAAATTAAAAACTGAGCTGGGCCTTTTCCAATAACAGGAGGCCTTCTTTGATTGACAGCTTTGATGCAGACTGCTTTTCTCAGTCATGTGACAGATAGCTCTTAGTCACTGATTAGCCTAAATCTTCTCTTTACATATATAGCATAAATAGCACAGAATAATAAATAGATGCTTCATATGCATATCTAAAATACTTATTGACTGAAGAAATTAACAGTTTTTGTTTCCACGACCATTTCTAGATATGTGTTAAACAAGGTGTGCTTAAGTTAAAACGTAGCAGGTGTAATTAACAGCCATTGATGGAGTTTGGCAAAGCTCCTGGTCTGGGCCACTGTAAATGATAAGAACGTGCATGCTTAGACAAGCAATCCATTAAGACATACAGTTAGTTTCCAAAGAGTCTTGGCTTAAGAATTTTGATATTGAACCCAATCAAAGGTCACCATATAGGCCACTCTAAGTAATTGTTGTGAATGAGAAGATGGGTCCGTGGGTAACGTGCTTGTTGTACAAGCTGGAAAGCCTGGCTTTGATCTCCAGCATCCACACAAAAGTGGAATGTAGTCGCATGTATCTGTAACACAAGCACTGGAACCGTGGGAAGCTCAGGTGGAGCCAGGATGGCTGAAATAGTGAGTTTGGGCTCAGTGACAATCAAGAAAAAAAAACAACACAGAATGAAGTGCAGTGGAGAAAGATACCCAGAGTTTACTTACAGCTCTCATACACACACACATACATATAAACACACACACACACACACACATGCACACATACAAATATGTATAAACAGACACACACACAGACAGACGCACACACCACATACACACATGCAAGCACATGCATGCACACAAACATAAACACATACGCACGCATGTATAAACACACATACACATGCAAGCATGTGCACATACACACATAAACATATATACACATACTCTCTCTCTCTCTCTCTCTCTCTCTCTCTATATATATATATATATATATATATATATATATACACACACACAAATACATATATACACACATGTATGAACAGGCACACACATACCACATATACATATGCAAGCACATGCACACACACATAAACACACACACACATGTACAGACACACACACACGCAAGCATGTGCACATACACACATGTAAACACATGCACATATATTCACATGCATGCATAGGCACACACAGGCAGACACACATACCATATAAGTATACACACACAGAGGCATATGCACACATATATACATACATACAGGCATATACACACACACACACACACATGCACACAGATACATACACACATGCACAAACACATACACACAAACACAGGCAGACACATCCAAACACTCGTGTGCACTTATACATGGATACACTGCATGTGCACACACATATGCACAAGAAAAGATAAAAACGTAATTATTGGTGCTCAATAAAAATGTGAATGTTAGGGTATAACCTAAAAAGAATTAGAAGTGTCACCCTAAAAGGAGACCTCATCTCCCTGTTTGTGAATATTAGCAAAATTTCTCAGACATGCTTATAAAACTAAAACTAGAAATAGAATCAGTGCTAAATCCAGTTTAACTCCAGCAGTAAATAATACCATCCACAGAGAAGTGGGCTAATTCTGTGAAAGCTCAATTGATTTCTGAAATAGTTTCCTAATAAACTGAACAATAATTCAACTGTATACTAATAAATTTAGTGATGACTCAGTTGAATAAAATTTATCACTTAAAGTTTTATGCTTCCATAAAATTAAAGATGAGTCTAAAATTTCAAATATATGTATCTACAGAGTAGTTTTTTATATAAGTAAGCAGAAAAATATATTCAAGTCTAAACTTATTGAAATAGGATACAACTCTGTTGAGAAATGTAATGGAAAGCCAACTCAAGGAGAGAAATTAATGAGGTATATTTTATATCAGTTAAATAAGAGCTTGTTCTGTTCATGTAGTTCAAATGGACAAGAGCATGCATCAGAGCCTTTGGTAACTGACATCTCTCTCTCTAGAGGATGTCTGTAAAAACTTTCCCAAAATCTTTTATGCCAATGTTTACAACACAGTCTAACTTGTCTCCTTCTGAGTTGGACAAGCATGAGGACAGCTCTAGATGTGGACTTACCAGTATGCAAGAGAGCACCTCAGTTTTAAAACTACACTGAACGAACAGGAGTAAACCCAGCAGACTACACACAGTCACTGCAACACAGAACCCAGAATTCAACATGGGGTGCCCTGACTGTGGAAAACCACGTCACCAAAGCCAGATCCCTCCTGCAGTGTCTACTCTAGCTGGCTTCTGACCGGAGCAGGTTTGTTAACTATCTTATTCTGTGGCCTCCTGGATCAGCAAACCTGTGGTAGATCCTGTGGGCCATCATGCACAGTAGAGAGACCCCTCTGAGTAAGAGGATGGCGTCCCCTCAGGTCTCTATGCCTGCTATCCCAGTGGTAGTACCCTCTGTGTCTAGGCACCCACACATCTTACGAGGACCCTTGACTCATCAATGAACAGGGAAGCATACAAAACAATCCAGAATCCTCCAAAGGCAAATGCGCAGCGTGAAGCTAACTCGGGCTAATAAGCATACATACTATATATGAGTCTCTTAGAATCCTTATCCAAAATCCCAAGACAGAAGTGCTTTAGATTTCAAATACTGTTAGATTTAAGAATCTTTGCAGATGCATATAATGAGCTACCTTGGGGATGGGGCCTGAGTCCAAACACAAAACTCACTTGTTTCCTAAACATCTTACACACAAGGTCAGGTAGGCAACCTCACACCGCGCTGTTAGCATTGCAACACCTGCCTACCAGGGGCATCAAATGTGGACCTGTCTGCTTGGCACCATGCTGGTGCTAACGGAAGCACTTGGAGCATTTCAGGTTTGGCTTGTTTGTATCATGAACACTCAATACGTATTACAGTTTAGTGTCATCAGAGGTGGGCTGATCAAGTGTGAATATCAACGTTGTCCCTTGCAACATGGCTGGTTCTGTTTAGTGGCATCTGAACTTATATCCAAGCTTCTGAAATGGTGTGTGTCTGTGTATGGGGGGGGGAGGGGTTGCAGGTTATTGAGAAATACAAACCCACTTTAGACAATACGTGAGAAGCATCCAGCAAGCACGCATTCGTCCTGTTGTACTGCAATACTGCATTAGTCCTGATGTACTGTAATACTGCTTTGAGGAGTGGCCAGATCAGCGGCCAGCCCCTGAGCAGACCAGGCACTGTGAGGTGTGAACTCACTATGTGAACTCACTAGCTCATTCCATTTGCATCAGTGCTCACTGTCCCAGTCACAAACTGCAGAAGGGAAAGGCAGGACCCACTCATTGATGCTTCCAAGAGGACTAGCAAAGACTGGGGGGGGGGGGGAGGGTGACCCATAACAGGGTCCTCATCACTCTCTCTAAAATGTGTTACACAAACAAAAGTTACAGGGAGAAAACAAACAGGATGACAAGAAATAGAAGAAAGAGACCGGGACCTGGGTCTCAGCCATGATGAGAATAGGAGCGGACACAAACCCCACCACTCCCCAAGCAGACACAAAACCAACCATTTCTCAGCTTCTAACCACACCGCAGTTCCTTCCCAAAGTCATCCTGGAGCACAGCAGCAAACACACCCACGTGGGGCCGGGAACTTGCTGGGCATGAGGAGGAAAGGGTATCTGAGTTGAAGGTGTGTTCTTAAGAAGGAAACACAGGGGATGGGTGCCAGGCTGCCAACGTCGCCCTGTTCTGATTTTTAAAATCTGAAAAATAAATATTCAAAGCTTTTTCTTCCTTCAGGTTTTTTTGGAGGACTTCCCTTCTGATAGGAACCTCTAAGCTGAAAGACATTTTCAAAGACTCCCTAGCAGAGGAAGTGTCTAATTTTTTAAAAATAAAATAAAAATAAAAATAAAAGAATAAATAAGGAGTCTAGCTGAGGATTTATTCTGCCTCTTCTGTGGACAGTGTTGGCTGTGCATGGAGGCTTCACTGGCCAACCTCTGAGCTACGACCACGGGGTGGCTCCCCAAACTTTGAGGGGTGCTCCTGCAAGCTTTCTGCTATACAATCAGC
>LR749878.1:886050-900173 GCA_902729485.2 Mus minutoides
CTTCTCCCCTTCCCCACTCTGTCCTTCTCCCCTTCCCTCTCTTCTCCCCCTTCCCCTCTCCCCCTTCCTCCCTCCCTCTCCCCCTCCCCCATCCCCCCTCTCATTTCTACACTATTGGAAGAAGCATGTGCCCTGCATGCCTCTCGAGTTTTACTCTTACCATAAACTTTTCAGGCAAACCCTCATCTAAGACACCCAGATCCTCAATCCTGAGGAGAGACAGAATCCACAAATGAGAGCACTCAGAAGGGGTCCTGGCTACTGGACAGAAAGTCACAATCCCATGTCATTGCGCATTTAATTCTGGATAAGTACTGTTCGGGGAAGAGACCATGCCTCGCAAAGAATTCTGGAGTATTCTCAAATATTCTATCCCCGCACGCCTCAGGGTGATAAGTTCTTCCCACTGCATTCAGTTGCAGGTATTAAAGCGAGGAAGGGATGTGGGTTGGAGGGATTGCTCAGAAAGCAACACAACAGGCTTTCAAAATTTACCCCAGGGAGAAAATAAGCCAAACAAATAGCTATTTCTTGTTTATAAATAAATAGATAGCAATGGCTCTTGGCTTGCTTATTTGAAGTAAAAGAAGGCCTGGAAAGGTGATAGAAGACCCAGATGTGGTTCAGAGATGAAACCCCAAGGAACTAGGCATCCAAGAGACCTTGATGTTACTGTGGCCATACATGGCCAGCTCCCCATAGCTGAGAACTCGACCTTTCAGATTGCCCTTCTCAACCTCATGTTTTCAGGTACTCAGAACATTGGAATATCTGCTTTCCTTTGATTTGGTCAACTATCAGAAGATCTGAAACAAGTCATAAGCTCTATGGCAACAGAAGCAAACAGGACTCTGTATTCTCTGTATATGGTCACCGCCCTTGGCAGGAAGAAACCCTGTGCTTTGTCCCTGCTGGCTCAGGGGTGAGCACTTAGACGCAACTGCCATGGTTGACCATTGTTATGGTCAAGCCACTTTAGAAAAAGCCCAAGCACATTCTGTTAATTCCCTGTGGATCTGATCAATGCAAGGCCGATTTGAGTATGGAAGTAGCACACCGAACCCTATTTTACATGTTCAGTTAGTACGTATTAATAAAAACTTGTAAATTTATCCTGAAAATGTGAATACTTGCTTAATATTCACTTTTATTAGTGCAGTTTATTCTGATGTTGTTCTCTCAAAAAGTCTGCAAAAGACAGACTCAAAGAAAGGAAGCATATGTTTTTAGATTCTTCTAGTGGATTCTTTCCCAGAACCAGAGACTCTCAAATACAGAGATATACACTCTACCAAAGGCTGTTAGAGGTGGTCTTCAGCCATACCTAAGGCCTGCTCAGTCTGCATCAAAGTTCTTAAAATACACTTAAATTATACCACGTGCTACCGTGTGTGTGTGTGTGTGTGTGTGTGTGTGTGTGTGTGTATGTATGTGTATATGTATCTATATGTATGTGTGCATGTATGTGTAATGTATCTCTATGTATGTGCATGTGCATATATGTGTTATTTATCTATATGTATGCATATGTGCATGTATGTCTGAATGTATCAATGTGTGCTTGTGTGTGTGTGTGTGTGTGTGTGTGTGTGTGTGCATTGCAAGTATAGGTGAGACAACAACTCTAAGTGTTATGCCTTAGGTACCATTCATCTTGCTTTTTAAGACAGGGTCTTTCAATAACCTTGAACTGTCCAAGAAGACTAGGCTGGCTCTTCACAGAGCTCTGAGGACCTTCCTTCTCTGCCTACCCACCTTTGGGACTAAAAGCATGGACCATCACACTTGGAGTTTTTCGGTGAGTTTTGGGGGATCTAATTCACATCCTCATTCTTGAGCAGCAAGGGCTTTACTGACTGGGCCGCCTCCTCATCTTCATAAGGCATTTTGCTCCCATATTTTACACTTGAGATAGCTTTAACTTTAACTAGATAGAATCTTGAATCACCTGGAGAAGAACCTCTGGGCATGCCTGTAAGGGGAGGGGGAGAATCTTGATTTCATTCAAGTGGGAAGGTCTGCCCACCATGGGCGGCACCATTCCTTGGCTAGGATCCTGAAGCAAGTAAGTCAAGAACAGGAGCTGAGCATCAGACATTTTTTCCCTCTCTGTTCCTGATTGTAGATTCCCCTGGACTGCTTCAAGCTCTTTGGCCTTGTATACCCAACATGACAGACTACACACTTGAACCATGAGCCAGAATAACTATTTTTCTCTTTAAGTTGAACTTATCAGAGTATTGTACCACAGCAAAAGAAACAACAATAGAAGAACAAACCTTTTGCTTCACTCAGATAGTCAGATGAAAACATAGGAATTAGAAACCCACAGCTCTACTTAGAAGAGGAAACCAGGAAACGACAGAGCAGACAGCATTGTGCCCTTTTTTTGCTTGGGAAAAGATGAAGAAATCTCTAATTAATTTTATTCCATTTGCTTAGAGCTAAGCGTCTTTCTAATTTACTATTTCAGGGGCTGTAAAATAGCAGTGAGTATGTTGCGGTGTTGGACTACAACAATTGTAGAATTATTTTTAACATCAACGTGAAGACTATACTAAACACAGCTTAAAAGTACGACGTACATAAGAGGAGATGAAAATAGGGGATTTGGACCCAAGAGGCCAGAAGGAAAGGATCCCAAATTAGCTGTTCCCTCTGTTGGTGTAACATCCTGAAACATTCTGTGACATCAATGCCATCCATCCCATAAAACCAAGAGGATTAGAAAACAACCTTAGACAACAACCTCAGAGACCTAGGTATGGCATAGCTGCTGTCCATGCACATCCTTTACCATGCTCCTGGGAAGAGACAGAAAAGATGGCGGTTAGTTTCCGAGTCAGAATCTCACACAGAAGAGCCATGGGGGCTGGGAAAAGCCTTACTCTCTGGGATTTGCAGGTAATGGTAATGGTCCCAGGGCTCCAGCGGCAGCAGCTATTCAGACAAGCACTGTGGTCTGCACAGGATCATCTCTCCCCTTACCACAGGGACAAAGCATCCTAGAAGGACCATATGATTGACCTCACAGGGCTTTGGTGGGGATTTCAACAGGCTATTTTACCTGCCTGATGCCCCAGAGACAAGGATTGAGGGTCCTGTCATTTGATATCTGATGCCAATTCATGAACCTCAAGGGCATGGAATGACCCTATTTCCAACTGGAGCCATCGAGGTTAGCAGCTTCCTCATTCAGAAGACAGAGCAGTAAGGTTGACCCTTTCCAGCCTTTCAACCTCAACTTCCTTTCTAAAACGTGAATACTGCCGGGTGAGAGATACCAGATTCGATCAGTCAGAGTCGAGAAGAGTTTGAGGCAGAACAGCTGAGCTGAAGCAGACAGCCAGAGATCAGAAAGAACTAGGAAGGGTGAGCTTGCTCAGCAGTAAGTCTTAGAGGCCCCAAACCTTCTGGGCCTATGTAAGATTGTACACAGGCCAGAAGTTTCCAGGACTAGGCCTAGGTTAGCAGACTGAGGCAGTAAACATCCAAGATGATGGTTACCTCGAGTGAATGAGTTACTGACTGTTTTACCCAGCTACGTCTATGGATCGTTTGTGGCTCACTGATAACAAATCAATGTACCATCCTTCCAATTTAGAGAGTCTTTAATTTCTTTACTGTGTCAGCATAAAATGTTTAATCAGATTAGCCCTAAGCCTAACCACCCTATAAGTGTAACCAAAAGCTTTGATACCTTCCCTTTGGAGCTGAGAACGAAGGCTCTGGACATGCTCATCAGTTTCCCTACCAATGAGCTATATGGCCTAGCCCTAGACAGCAATCCATAATGGGATGAATCTGAGAGCGACTGTGGTTGTCTGTTCCTGGGTTCCCCATCTATATGAATGTGCACCTAACAGGAAGAGATAGGAGAATTGTCCCAAGTTCAGAGCCACCCTGATCTATGCAGTTAAATTCTAAGCTGGCTAGGGTTACAGCATGAGACTCTGTCTTTAAAACAGCACAAAACAAGGAAATGAATGCCTGCCGAAAAGGGGGTGTGGGGGGGGAGAGAAGCCGGGGAGTTACATTTAGAATAATGATTCAAACAAGTGACAAGGCTTGAACTCCTTTTCTGCCACCTCCTCCCAGTTCCCAAAAGATTTACTGCATTTATAATGAGTATAATGAGATTAAAACAAGGACAGCATATTAAAATAGGCTGAGGAAAACCAAGAGGAGACAAGGAATTGGGCCAAGGAAAGGATCCAGAAACCAGGATCAATAAAGGACAGATCGGGTGTTAGTGGCTTGGGCTCGGATGTCGTCTGCTGTCTTCCACTGGGAACAGCCTATTTCTCCTCACAGCCCAGTCGCGGGGCCCAACTGTGCCATCGGGGAGTGGAATCTATCTCTCTACTGGAGTCCAGGGAACTTTGCCTGGAACTCCTTAGAAACATCACAGAGAGAAAAGATCCTCTGAGAAGACTTAGACTCCGAGGCAGCCCTGCTCATGTGACCTCCTCTGTGAGAAGAGCCAACGAACCCCTTGATTTCTTACTGATGTGGGACAGCTTGGCTGGATCTTCTCAGTTTGAAAATGGCTCTCGCACAGTAGAATAGGTCTTTGAATGTGGTCTGACGCGCAACAGGAGGAAAGTGAGGGGTTACGTCAGGCAACAGCTTGCAGAGAGGAAGCTAACTGCTTAGAGGAATCGCCTCTTCTCTTAGAACTAAGGTGCAGAAGGAAATCTCCCCCGGCAGGTCATAGAAATTTACAATATAATACGCCACAGTTCAACTCAAGGCATCACCACACAGCTCTGTAATACACCCTTACACAGCTCTGTAACACACCCACACACAGCTCTGTAACACACCCTTACACAGCTCTGTAACACACCCTTACACAGCTCTGTAATACACCCATACACAGCTCTGTAACACACCCACACACAGCTCTGTAACACACCCTTACACAGCTCTGTAATACACCCATACACAGCTCTGTAACACACCCACACACAGCTCTGTAACACACCCTTACACAGCTCTGTAACACACCCTTACACAGCTCTGTAACACACCCTTACACAGCTCTGTAATATACCCTTACACAGCTCTGTAATACACCCATACACAGCTCTGTAATACACCCATACACAGCTCTGTAACACACCCTTACACAGCTCTGTAACAAACCCACACACAGCTCTGCAATATGCCCCATGCACAGCTCTGTAACACACCCATACACAGCTCTGTAACACACCCTTACACAGCTCTGTAATACACCTACACACAGATCTATAACACAGCCTCACTCGACATCATTCCAGCCATACTGCATTTGCCACACATTTTGTTACAATTCACATACTCAGGAAAGGTAGCTATCCTCATGGGGCCTGAGGTATGAGTCTCTCAGCCCAATGACCTGAGCTGATCACGGGTGGAAACCTTCTGACCTCTCAGGACCTCTGTGGGTTCTCTCAGCACAGCTTCCCCTAGCTTCAGAGCCCCTAGTAAGCTTGAGAATCTCATCCCCACAACATAGTCCCAAGCTGTTCTGCAACAGTTCCCTCCAGCATCCCTTTCTTAGGATGCCATCACCAAAACAGTCTATTTTATGGGGGATCTTTAAAGAGGGGTGGTCAGCAAAACTGACCAGATTCCCGAGGCCACTCCCTATCAAAGTAAACAATAAGAAACAGCGACTCTTTCAGGAGGAAAAGTCTGAACTGCACCAAAACAAAACAAAACAAACAAAAACCCCAACAGCAACAACAAAACCAGAAGAAAAACTGCAATGAAGACTCTGGGACCAGCAGAGCTGCCGGAGGAAGTTTGGACCAGCTGAGGCACCAGGAAAGGACACTCTCCTACGTGTGGTGCTCCCTGTAGGCTGTGCAGCATGCTCCAGGCTCCCAGCTTTCCTGCCCTGCCTCCCATGTAGGAGCCATCCTTGGTGATGCGGCTATGAGTCATGTCTGCTCCTGTAAGTGATCCCTCACTCCATTTTCCTGAAAGTAAGCCATTGGTTCACCAAACTGGACTTCGTAGTTATCCGTACTCTCTTGTGGGCTCCCTATCTAGGGTGAGTGGACAAGGGTGAAAAACCACCCCAGGAAAATTTTCGTCACACAATGCTTGCCCAGAATTAGGGTTCAGTCTACAGTCATCGATCACCGTTGTCCATTCTAAGCCTCTGAACTAAGGTTGATCTGTCTTGTCAAATTTTACATCAAAAGTCATAGCCCTAAACGAGCCAGTTGCTGCAGAACCCTTGGTGGCACCTGAGGCTGACAACTGTGCTGACCAGTGTAGAGAGAGACAGCAAAGCAGGTCCAGCCTGTGGCAGACATGCACTCGTACACTCCTCCACATGCCTGCAGCACACCCTCTCTTCACCAGCTACCTCAGGGTCCCTCACACAATTCTCAGATGGGTCCCCACAGTCCCAACATTTGGAGCAACCTCGGTGATCAACCGGGACCTTCTGGCCCAGGTCCGTTCTTGCATGCTGTACTTCCAGACAAGCTAGTCCTCCCACTCTGAGAGCAACTGGAGAGACCTTATAGGTACTTGGATCACATGCCTTCATTTTACAAATGATATGTCTGAATGCAGAGACCAACTTATCAAGGTGACGTCCTATTAGGCATGTCATATGAAAGATAGCTTAATGAGCCACCTCTGCTAGAGACAGGTTTTGACAAGAGCCTTTCTTCCTTGACCGAAATGACAAGGAAGTGAAAATTTCAAGTGTCTGAACCCGGCCAGGGAGGAACTGAAAATGTCAAGCCTCTGCCTTTGCTTAGGGGACCCCCTACGGCAAATTATTCCTCGCTGCCCATATGTTTCAGTGAGCATGAGATGCAGAAGTGTGCGCCGGGAAGTAATCATCCCAAAATACTTCACGGATTATCTTGTCTCCTGATTATCTCTGAATGAGTCATCTCCAAAGAGCTCAGATCTGGAAATAGAGAGAGCTAGAGCCACAGGGTTCCGAGGACCCCGGAACTACTGCCTTTTCTCTTCTGCCTATGTCCCTCATTCCAGCGAGATGCCACATTCATTACAGAGACATCAACCTGGAGGCCTGGCATGGAATATTGTTTCTATAAAACAACTTGTTTCTAAATTCATTTTTCTCCATTGGCACAAAAAAGTGGGAGCTTCCTTGTGCACAGGAAGCACACACACACACACAGAGGATATGAGTTTGGAATTTTCCATTCCGACAGTCATCCTCCGATCCTTCCTAACACTAGTGAGAGGAACTGTACACTGGCAGTGGCTCTCCCGGCTGTGCCCCAGTAGTTCCTGGGGTGGTTGCCCTTCCTGTCTCTGTGGTCCTACTCTAGAGATCATTAAGTCTCTTTAGGCCAGGAGTCTGGATTCTTGTCACCCCAGGTGACTGCCTGGCACCTGTCCACCATTGTCTTCTATGGCTATCTACCTCTGTCCTCTCTTTGTGGCCTCGGAAGCACTGACTTTCCACAGTGCCTGTTCTGAGGTGATCATTATACTAATTTCAGGAGTTTAAGACATAAGTGATATAGCTGTATACAGCCACGTATACACATTCCCATGTCAGATATCCAACTACCTGGAACCATAGCCGCCAAAGCCTTAGAAAGAATGGGGACTTCTGCTTAAGCTCTACGAATGACAAGGAATATTCAGCTTTTCTGACCTATAGAAATAGGAAATTTGTTTGATACACCCATCAGACACATGGAAGATGGGCAGTAAAGTCATTGCCCCTATCTGGACCATCACACACACACACACAGCCACACCTCCTCAGGGGCTTCATTAACATAGCTGCATATTTATAGTAATCCTACAAAGATTGTGTCAGAAAAGGAGACTGAAATTCAGTAAAGCAAAAGAGTAGGACCCTTTGACTATCCAGAGACGGGAAGAGAATTCAAATCCAGGCTGATGAGATGGCTCAATGGATAAGGGTGTCTGTGGCCATTCCGATGACCTGAGTTCAATACTCAGAATCCACAGGGTGGGAAGAGAGAATCAACTCCCACAAATTCTCAGACCTCATCACACCTCCACACATGCGCTGTATATGTGCACACATACACACACATAATAAAAAGTAAATACATAAAGGTTTAAAAAAATATTGAGCAGGTAGCTTGAAAAAAGAATAATTCAATGTGAGACAGGGTCAGGGGCTTTGGTCCTCACCTTAGCACCAAGGGGCATGCCACTCCCTTCACCCCTCACCAGTCCTGGGCAGCCATATCCCCCTTACTTTTTCCCCCCAGAGGAACCCCGCCTCATACCAAGACCATGAAAAACACAGACAGATGGACTTTGCTGGATGTCCCTTGATCATATTGTACTATCTTTCCTGCATAGCCATCCACCTTCCCTGTACTTCAGATGAGAATGGGCAGGGCCCCTGGTGTCTTAGATCTTAATGACTGAATGTTCTTGTGTGGCCACAAACTTGAATTCAATAAATGCCCTATGTGCTCCTCTTGCTAACCTGCCTCTAACCATCATGGTTGGTGTGAGAAGGTGCCGCTCCTCTGTGCTTTACGGTAGACCCAGAACATAATGCCCATGGATGCCAGCATCCATGTGGAATTGCAGCCTACTCAGAGGGCCCAGTTCCCAAGAAGCAGAAAATATGGCACTGCGATTACTGTCGATGTGGCCCATTTATGAAATGTTCTCACTTGAGAGGACAGGATACTAAAGGGAGAGGAACAGGATGTACCTCTGAAGAGTAAAGAAGCCTGCTATTGCCATGATCCACTCAGAGCCCTGCATAGATAAAATTAGGTTCATCCTCATAAGGGCTCATCTGATTGCCAGGGGGCCTCAAGTCGAGAGGGTCCTTCCTATACAAGCTCTGGCCTGTATCCGTGTTTATGAGGTGTTTTCTGATTGCTCATGGATGCCGAGGGGCCCAGACTGCTGTGAGGGATGTCATCCCCAGGGTGGTGGGAACTGGGCTGGAGAGAAACACTGGCTTAGCATACCAGTGAGCATTGTTCCTCCAGGCCTCCGATGCAGCTCTGAGCTCGGGTTCCGGCCCTGACTTCCCTAGATGATTGACTGTGACCTTAAGCCAAATGGATCTTTTCCTCTCCGAGTTGCTTTTGGAGATGTTGTTCACCACAGCAATGGAACTTGGTCTAGGAAACTCCCACAACTGAGAGGAAAGACAAAAGGTGGTTTGTGCGTTGTTCCCTACCGTGGCACCTTTGCCAGGTCATGCCAAAGCTCTTTTTGTTTACAAACAAGTGCATGTGTGTCTACAGGTGCAAGTGTTATTCCTCTCTATGTCTGCCTCTGCCTCTGCCTCTGCCTCTGCCTCTGCCTCTGTGTGTGTGTGTGTGTGTGTGTGTGTGTGTGTGTGTGTGTGTAGGTCAGAGCACAGCCTTAGGTGGTCTTGTGTATGCTTCCTTTGAGACAGGATCTCTCATGGGCCTGGAGATCACCCATTGGGCCAGAAGAGATAACCAGTGAGCATTGAGCCCGGGATTCCTCTTGTTTCTGTCTCCCCAGTACAGGGCATTGCTAAGCCTGGCCTTCCCTGTGGGTTAAGGAGATCAAATTTGGGTCCTTGTGTTTGCAAGGCAGGCACTTTTCTGACCAAATCACCCTGGCTAGTCCATTACCATGACTCTTTTTATAGGCGACCTTGTAAGTTATATCTGTCTGCAAAGAGTACCATGATAAACCTACTGTATGATAAAGTTCATTTTCAAGTGATTGGCATTATACCAAAATCCCACTTTAAAGCAACAACTGAGTCATAAACTCTTACCATACACAATAAGATCACAGACTTATTTTTGTATATTTAATTACCACAAAAAGGTGGCACTTTATAGCTTTCATTTAGTGACCAGGATCTTTCTACACTTATCAATGGATAAGAGCACCAAACCCTAACCCACGCCTGGTTCTTTTATTAAGGTTATATCCCAAAGGCTTAAAAACACCAAACTTGACAGGACCAGGAAAGATGGGGGTGGGCAGAGCTGCAGGCTGAAATGCTCTATCTTTCTCTTCTACAGGGGGACTACAACAGACATTTATGGAGCAACTACTCTGTGTTTAAAAGAGTTGAGTTGCCGGGCGTGGTGGCGCACGCCTTTAATCCTAGCACTTGGGAGGCAGAGGCAGGCGGATTTCTGAGTTCGAGGCCAGCCTGGTCTACAGAGTGAGTTCCAGGACAGCCAGGGCTATACAGAGAAACCCTGTCTCGAAAAATAAAAAAAAATAAAAAAAATAAAAAAAATAAAAGAGTTGAGTTAAAACTTAGCCTTTTGCCTTGGCAGCATTTATTTTAAAGGGATGCTTTGAAGCACGTTGTAACTGTGGATCTAGTGTGTAGCGGGTACATTTCAGGAGTGTAATTATTACAAGAGAGACGAGGAGAGGCTCCTCTGCACTGAGAGGGGTGCATTTCCTACCAGTCCCTATGAAAGCCCACCTGTGATGACCCTCACGCCTGAGATTCCACAGACGGAAGCCCAGAAGCGGATGAGGCCTCAGACGGGCCACAGGAAGCCAGGCTGAAATGCCTTTCTGATTGTTTGCAACAAGTTTGCCTTTTGCATATTGAACAAGTGATTAAAAATGTTCACCCATCAGAAAACAAAGTAGATGCTCTTTCCCACTTTCCGCCTTGCAGCTCAATAAAAGGTGAATGTTTCGCTTTTATTTACGCTATGGCACGCTGACATAATCATTATTATGCAGCGGCCTGTTCATCCAAGGAAAGTTCTGGAGCCTTCACCTCCAGCAGGTCTCCGGCTCCTCCACCCTCGTTCATTTGCTCCTGATGTCCTGAAGTCATCATTTTCCCTGGCTGTGAGGCCATGTCCCCTGCTCTGATCCCCACGTCTCCAGGAAGCTGCAGCAGCATCCTGTTCCTCCCCTTGCTTGTGCTTCCTGTAAAGAGTCAGAAACGACTCATGGGTAATTACTACTTGGAGTGGTAAGCAGGGCAATGGCTGGATCAGATTGCCAAGCAAGTTGTAGTGACTTCCAGAGTTCCATACCTAAACCCACAAATGCCATATATAAGCTCCTGCTCGTGGGCGGTCCAGGTAACTGTATGCTACATACATACCCAGACTGCACAGCCCAGAATCTGCTGTGCTCCAAAGGGTTAGCAGGAACTTTGATTTGATTTGCAAATAACTACTACCGCTCAGTTTCATCTCTCTACAGAGACTAAGTCAGCATATCACACAAGCACAGAGGCAAGGGGGAAATTGGAATGATTGTCCCTGACCAGCCGAAAGTTGTCTATGGGTCATGTGGAGTCACACAAAAGTACAGCAACACTGAAGAGTCAGCAGCCTACACAGAAGAGCTTAATTCTGTAATAACGAGTTAGCTGATAACCTATGAAGCAGGTGGAGATCTGCTAACCATCGTCTCCTTCCATGGCTGTAAATTAATGAGCCCGGGATGCTCTTCCTGGTTCAGGCAGGTGGTCTGGGGACACAGCTAGAACTAGTGATTAGCGGTGGATCAGGCCAAGAGAAGAGGCCACGGGGAACCGGCTGGATCCTGACAAGTCCTCTGTTTCTGAGAAAACACCCACTGAATGTGTTCAAGTCAATCTATGGTGGCCGCACAATCCCTTTCCTTTACCTGGAGTGTTAAAAGCCAGAGATGCTGGGATTGTCTCCGGCAGCCAATCAGAAAGCTAGGCTCTAATTTCAGATATACATGGTTACACTTCAAACAGAAGACAGAAACCTTTTAGTTTCTATTTGGAAGATAGGTATATTTCCAAAAATCCAAGGTTCATGGTTCTGTCCCAAAGTTCTGACTGTCACACAATGAGTCTCCAGGTCACCCCAGAGAAGTCTCTGCCTCTTCAATTGTTAGTGGATTTGAAAATCCTGACAACTATTCTTCCTTATGGAACCCTACCAAGGGGCTATGGAAACATCAAGTGCGCAATGAATACTCCAGTTAAGGGCCTTGTACTAATAAGCACAAAGTGGTGGCTCCTTCTTAGAAGTGATAGTATCTTGTATACACTTCCAACTGGAGAAGGGTTCTGATGGCTGGACACTACAGTTTAATTCAATGATTTAATTCAAATTTTACATTAAGTAAAAATGTAGCAATCATTTGAGCCATCTCTACAGTCCCATTTTTCTGTCTTTAAACCCTGTTGGCCAGGTCTAGTATCTTTCCCAAGTAAGGCGGGTGGTGGTCCCACATCTGTGGTCCCACTTAGCAGTTACCATGGTCACTCCATATCTGGATTCGATGAGGCAAACATGGCATCTGAGGAAGGAGCCAATGCTCTTTATGTTTCTACTCCAGTTCCCTCTCACCTGCAGTGAGGGGAGTCTGATCATTTTGAGTCTTTCCCCATGTTGTTCCTTAGATCCTCAGGCCCATCAGAATTCCCTGGAGTATTTGTTCTAACAGAATGCTAGGCCCTGACCCCAGAGGTTCTGGCTGAAGAGATGAGAACCTGCAAATTTCCCATCCTCCTGAATGCTGCTGCTGTTGCTACTGGCCCATGGACCACACTTTAGGGTGCCCTCCTCTGAAACAACTTGTCTCAGACTGTGGCCACAAGGCTTCAAGCTTAGATGCTCCAACTCCCACCCCACCCCCAACCCCAGCTCTATGCCGAAGGCGAAGGACATCAGAATCATATCACGCACCGGGCTGGAAGCGATGGGTCAAGGTAGTCCTTCCCAACTCAGAGCCTAGGAAACCCAGGAGGCTGTAGGGTTCCCCTTGCAGAAGTTTACCATTTGCATGAACACCATGCTGGGTCCCCACTGTCTCAGGAACCCACTTATCTTCAATAACAGTAGCAGAGCCAAATGCTGTCCCCAGGGCCCATCCATCTTAGTAAATATTTTTCCCTCCTCGTGTTTTCTGCTTTTATCTCTCTCTCCCCCCCCTCCCACTCTCTCAGGCCTTTACTTATATCCTGGACTCCCCAGGTGCCCCACCGAAGGGAAACATGGTGCCTTGTGGAACAGGAAGTTTCTTGGCTACACCCTTCCTTCTCCCCACCCAATGCAGACAAGCTCTACTTATTCCACCCGCCCCGCTCTGAGTTACAGGGTGAATTCTGGATTTCTGATGACTAAACCTAAAACCACTACAGTATTTTAAGAACCAGAGAAGCCGGGTCCCCTTACAATAGCAGGCTTATAGCGTTTTGTCTCTTTTAAAAATGTTTGATTAGTGAGTTGGAAAGACGGCCATAATTAAACCTTCTCTGGCTTATGAGATAAGCCCGTTAGCAGGACTGTGTTGTATTCATAGAGACAGGAAGACAGAAAGACATGAAAGGGAGAAAATTGGTGGAAGAGCGGGTTATCAAAAACAAAAGCAAAAAAAGATTCTTAGAATGAAAGAAAAAGACATGGTAAATGTTACCTAAGAATATTTTACATTTAGAAAAAAAAAATGTTCTTAAAATGTATTTAACTCATGGGGCCAGAAAGATCGCTCAGAGGTTATGAGCAGTTGCTCCACAGAGAGGGACTGAATTTGGTTCCCAGCACCAACCTGGCTTGGTTTAGAAGCCGCTGTAACTCCCAGGACATGTGGCGCCCCCTACTGGTCTCCCTGGGTATAAGCATATACACCGCTGACTTGCTGATTTACCATTATCAAAATGCATTTAACTCACTTAAAATTCCTGCCCATCCTTCTGAAATGAAAAGGATACTTCAAATGTTTAAATAATATAGCATCTTAGAAAATTTCATGAAATTTAAAGCATAATCTCAAATAAAACAAATATTGATCTAAACCACAGCTGTTCCACCAGAATGGATAGGGCACCTTAATAATGCCAATAAATCATGACGGTGTGGGGGAAAACTTAGATTTATCCATAGATTGAAGTAGACAAATGTCTCAGATGTTGATATTCCAAAACCAACTGCTCTCAAATCTAAAGACTGTAATTCACTCATACAGGGCTCACGTAATCTGAAGACATAATTAAAGTCAGTGGTTCCTGAAGGAAAAATCAGAAATATTCCAGTTATGTATCCAAGTAGTCGTATTTCACCATATGTCGGGAGCTTCCTATCTGAAAACCCATAAAATAACCCCACACAACATAGACTAAAACCTGTAATTTTCTACATCAGAACAATTTATTATGCTCAAGCAATTCTTAACAAGCA
>LR749878.1:900273-930407 GCA_902729485.2 Mus minutoides
AAAAAAAAAAAAAAAAAAAAAAAAAAAAAAAAAAAAAAAAAAAAAAAAAAAAAAAAAAAAAAAAAAAAAAAAAAAAAAAAAAAAAAAAAAAAAAAAAAAAAAAAGTCACGAGGGTAGTTATCCAAAACAGACAAAACATTGTCCCGCTAAACATACCTGCTGCCTTTCCTTAAACTCTGCAAGGCTGAGTTTTGAAATCATTTTATACTTATAGAGAACTGCAGGCACTGCACAGAAAGCACGAGTGTCCCCCTCACTTCCCTCGAGGTTGTACCTTACATAACAGGGAAAAATTACTCAGGTTAACAAACGAGCAGCAGGCAGCACAGGGCCCTCACACTCAACACACACTTCATCAGATTCCCACAGTTTTCCCCCACAACATCCCTGAAAGATTCAAAACCGAAATTGCGTGGAGGGCCAGCCGGTTCACAAAGTTGGGCTGGTTTAGTGATATCCCCAGTACTCGAGTGGAAACAAAGAGCTAACTCCGTCCTGTTTCTGCAAGCCAGAGCTTTCCAAACTTCACACATCAGCCCGTGTAGAGAACCAAGCAGTTCCCTGTCCAACCTTTTACTACAAGTTGGCTTTTTAAAATGGGTCAAAGAGGAATGGCTGGCCAACTCCTTGGCTCCTCATCATGGAAAAGAGTTGCTTAAGCAGTGTTATTTGCCCGCTCTTTTGCCTTTATTATATGTCTTTTACAGAAGTTTTTTTTTTTTTTTTTAATAACCTAAACCTAAAGACAGACAGTTAACTTTGCTATTTTGCCTAACAATTTGATAGGGTAAAAATAAAAAAGAATAGAAAATATGTTTAAGTTAAACACTTATGGATTATAAAATCCATGTGGATCCAAATCTTAATTCTTTTTCCTTATACTGGGTCCATTTTGAAAATCTAGGGGGTTGGGGGAAAGAGCCTACCTCCCTTCTATAAATGATTGGTAATGAGTCTTAACTCCACGCCCGTTCTAAGAGTCAGGAAAGCCATGGAGGAGGGTGGCAAAGATGAGTGCATAAACTCATGGTTTCATCCCTGAGGTGGGCACCAAGAGGAAAATGTCAGCTCAGACTGTAGGAGGGAAGGGTGCTGGGTACGGAACCCTGCGCTTTCAGCACCCAAGTCAAGGCCTTTGCCACTGAGCCACAAGCAAAGACTGCCTGTCAGGGATTCCTCCTCCTCTCCCTCCCTCCTTCCCTGTCAGGCCAGTCAGTTACACAGTTTCAAAGCTTGCCAAAGGCAGTGAGTGACTCATACTAGTAACTTATAAAATAAACAGTGAGTGCCCAGCGTTAGGTCCAAGACTCTAAATTAAGTGTTATATGGGAAGATGGGGTGAAGGGGGGAGGGCTCAGCCCTTGAAGGGCTTACAGTAGGATGTTTCACTGTATTCCTGAACCAGTGTAAAACAGCCAGATACTGCAGAATTGTATGAAAGGGAGATGCTGGTGTCACAGCATCAAAATTAATCTTCTCAACATGCACATAATAAACCCTACAACCCTTAGTCTCCCAGGGGGGTAAGTGCCTATCTGTTTTCCAAAAGCCAGCATGAGGGAGAGGGCCATTGGAGGTTCAGCAACAAGTCTCAGTTTTGCAAACAGGAACCTTGCCAACTTCAAACTTTTACATTTTCAACATCTCTAAATAATCGTTTTTACACGGCCTTTCATTTCCCTTCTCCCCACTAACCTACAAGGATAATTCTAGATTTCCAAATAGAAAAGGAAAGGTGTTTCCATTCATAGCAAAACACAAATAGAAATGACTTTATTTTTCCTCAAGAGGAAAATAAGGGTGAATGTTAGCTAAAGTTGTTTTGCTAGTTAAAAGGATACTTTAAGGATCTTTAAATAGAGTACCGCTGAACCATACAAATACTTTTGCCCACCTCCTTAGACATAATTTAAAACTCTACCACAATGACACTCCACACAGCTTAAATTTGAACAAACCCCATCTAAGAGACTTACTTAGGCATGTTAATAGAGAGAAAAACATCACTAAGGCCTTCTTCACATTGGCTTTTAATACCGAGTTACAGGGCTTCCAAACTGACACACGTTTACTTTATTATTTACTAATAAGAACACAGCCAAAATCTGTATCCACTTTATATATCAGACAGCTGTGCGTGCCTGCATCAACGCCTCTTTAGCAGTGCGATTTCCACACTGTTAGGGAGATAGTAAGCTAGAGGAAGCGCGGTTCTCTACCGAAGTTGGCAGTTTGGGTTTCGTTCAACGCATTGCACAGCTGAGTATCAGCTCCCCTCCCTCTCTACCACCAACTATGCTCAAGGGTCTTGCTGCTCAGCAGCAAGCCTGATGTAACCTTCTGTGCCTATGAATACAAAGGACCAGCATCCCAGGATGCCCAGAAAGTCAAACCTGATGCTTTCACTGGCCAGAGGTCTATGTGGCTTTAATGTCTGTAAATGGTACTCCTTACTTTAATGAAAGTTCCTTTCACCAATAGTCTTGTAAAAACAAATTTATTCTGCCTTCCCGAAAACACATAAAACCCCATTTTGCAATTCTTGTTCAAGGTTAAATGCAGCCTTTTTATTAAAAGAGAAAGATAACACTCCACTGCCACCATTGTGTGTGGACATTCGTGAAACTAATAAACACGAGGCAGTGTGCGCGTGTTGTCAGCGTTTGCCAAGCATCCACGTGCGTCCTCCTGGGACAGAAGATCCTAGAAGCCCTGCTACTCTTTGCCACCCACCTTCGGTCTTGTGCCTGACCCCTGACTCTTGTCCAGATCCCTCTCTCTCCACTAAGAGCTCCTTGAGGCTCACGAAGCCTGGCAGAGCACAACCTCCCGTTGGCTTGGTGCACACAGCCAGTCTGCGTCCCCTCCTTTCAGCTAGGACCCCCGCGCTGCCGAGCTGGGTTAGCAAGTTGCCCCGACCCCAGCTGCACCCCTTTAGGGAGGCCGAGGGTAGAATCCGGGCGCCCAGGCACAGTGGCCAGGCGGCTTGGGGAGCAGCAGATTCCTCTAGGGTCTCTGAGACCTCCCGCGGTGCAGAAAGGGAACGCTGGCACGGCGAAGCCGCGCCACCGCGGGGACCCGCTGAGGTCGCCCACCGCGCCGGGTAGCAGGGAGGTCAAGTGTGGGGTGGTCGCCAGCTACACCACTAGGTTTGAAGCTCGCTGCAAGCTCAGCTGAGCACTGGCAGTCTACAGCGGCTGCCTCCAGGATTGAGAGGCCCGCTCAACGCCTACTCCCGGCGGCTACAGCTGGGAACTTCAGGCAAAGTTTTCTGCCTTTCCTGCCCAGGCCGCCCAAGAACACTGAGCCCCCATGCAGAGGTCCAGGCCCTGTGGGCACAGGGGCCGAGATGGAGGTCCCTGTTCCAGCGCCAGTGCTTGTCCTGCGGGCTCCTGCGTGCGCTGTGCGGGCTCCGGGGCTCCGCAGCTCTTTCCCTCCGGCCATCCGCCAGCCCGGCTCACCCGCTACGCGATGCCGGGTCCTGCCTGCCCCTGCCCGGCCCTGAAGCTCGCCTCGGACTCTCCCACCCGGGTGTCGCTTACGTCCCAGGCGCCCCGGGAACGGTAGTGGCGTCTCGCTTACCTGAAAATGTTTCGCCGGCCGCAGTTAGCAAAAGTCCAGCTAAAGTCACCAGGCAAGTCCCAAGTGTCCTCATGGTGCTGAGTACAAGCCGGGCCGCCTACGGGCGGCGGCGGCCGGTAGCCTCGGGAAGCCAAGGGAGACCCGAGCCTAAGCTGCAGGCTGCCAGGGTAGACGCGACAGCAGCGAAACACCAGACCCCAAAGTGGCAACAGTTGCACAAGTCCGAAGTCCCGCGGCTCCCGAGCGTGGGGACCGCGTCCTGGATCTTCCTGCCCTCCCGCTGGCCCCCGTTTAGAGTCTGGCGCCGCCGGGAGAGAGAGCGGAGGGCGCGCCCGCGGAGCCCAAATCCTCGCTGGGATCCGGTGATGAGCCCGCCTAAGCGCTACCCCTGATCGGGACCGAGCCGCCCGCGGCGCCGTGGCCGTGGCCGTGGCCGTGGCTGAGATCGCGCGCTTGCAGCCCGCCGCCTCTCCCACAGCCAAAGCCACCTCGGGCAGCGGCGCGCCGATGGCCGAGCCCGCGCAAGCTGCGCGCGGGGCTCCTGCTCCGCGACTGACTGGCAATGCCCCGCAGGCCGGCTGGAAGGAGCCCACGTCACGGCCGGGCCGGAGCCGCCGCGGCCCGCTAGAGGGCGCGAGCGCCCGTGTCCCCGGCCCGGGGCCAGCTCGGCCTGCGCGGCGCCTGCGGGCTCCGTGGGGCGGCCACCAGCAAGATGCGGGCGGGACCCGGCGGGCAGGAGCAACCGCCCGGGGCGCCACCCTCGACCCTAGCTCGCCCCGGCAGCGCCTCGGGTTTCCCACGCTGGCCTCGGGGACAGGGACCGCGCCCCAGCCAGAAGTTTGTCCCGGGTCACCGGCGGCGAGGAGTTGGAGCGCGCCAGGCACGGGGCGGTAGTGTCCCCAGCGGTAGCGGTGGAGGTGGCGGCTGGCTTGCGACCGCGGACCAGGAAGAAGCCAGAGCCGCTAGCGCCCAGGGCTGCTCGATCTGCTGCTTGCAAGGGACACACAAGCCTCTGTGTCGGAGCCCCGCGCCCGAGAAGCGGGACGCGCTTCTGCCGCTCCACTGCCTGGTGTCGCTGCCAGTGCGGCCCGGAGCTCGGAAGGCAGCAGTTGCGTGGAACCAGGGATTGGGCAGAACCGGCCATTTCTGCAGCTGGTGCAAATGGAGAGTGAATCAAACAGTGTCTTGAAACATTTTAATTCGCCATTTGGGGTCTGAGATGACTATTTTATTAAGTGAACACAAACGCTATTAATGATTAAATTAAGAGTCAAATTCAAGTTTTTATTTTATTTTATCTTTTAAAAGCTGTTTTTCATCCTGCTCAGAGTACCGCCATTAGGGCACCTGTAGGTTATTTACCAAGCTAACTGCGGGCCACGTTGGTTAAACTAAGATCCCAATTGGTGTTCTGATACATGCAAGTAGGTTATTGCTCAACAGCGAGGAGCCTAGAGCTCTTATCTTGCTTCCCCTGGGGGACCTTTATGCTGTCTTTGGCTGCTTAGTGGTGCTTTAAAGACCAAAGAAATAAGTGACCCTCCCACTCCTCTGGTTTAAGGCTCTCTGGTGGCCCCAGAACCCAGCAAAGACGACATTTGCGATCATCTCCCAGGACATATGTGACCCAGTACTTTTATGTTTTCCAGACGAAACACATGACCAGCTTGTTTTCAGGCAGGAGTCCTCATGAGGCCTTCCATTCATAAGACTCAATGTTAACCATTCCCTTGCTACTATCCTATGCCAACACTGGCCTTTATCTGAAAATGAGCCTGCTGGGCTTATCCTGAACTTGGAAGGGAATTTTTTGAAGTCTCTTACTTAATTCAAAAGGATCAACAAGTGACAGAGGTCTAATCTGCGACTTGATTTTCTTGATGAAATTATACCTTATAAGATAATTGATATTTGCTTTTTAAAAGCGAACGGTGACAGACATGCCCCTCCCCCACCCCATTTTGATGCTTCTGGGTGCATCCATAAAAAAGGTCAAAACCAACTGCGGTCTCATTGCTTCCCTGCAATATCTCTATGTTGGATGAAAACATTGATATCAGGTAAAGCTCCATTTGTCACATGTGTCAATTATTAATTAATTATGTGTCAAATCTTTTTTTAATTAATAATTTTTTTTTACATTCCAATTGCTGCCCCGCCCCCAATAATACAATTACTGCAAGCCACAGAGGAAGCCTTATGCTAACTGCCAAAGGCTGTTTTAGGCTGGTGGCTCCTTCAGAAACAGACCCTGGGCTAGGGTGACTTTGACTTGAGGAGGTGAAAAGAGAATGGGAACAGAATGAGGACAGTGTGTGGTGTACTTGAGAACAGGATTTAGGTATCTAACTGCTGTCACCACAGTCTACCCTAGTTCTCCACAGAAAGCATTTCTTCCCCCAGGACTTAAAACCTCCTGGCGTCTCCTGGCCTTCCCTCTGTTCTTACAGGTGACAGTTCTGAGCCAACTGCACTCTTTCCGGTCCATGCTTCAAAGAGCGATGGGGGTTTGGTTGTGGCACCCTCTGATTCCCAGGGAGCACTGTTTATTTACTGCCCCTTGCAGGTGACTGCTCAAAGCCACCTTTGGTCTAAATAAAGAGAAAACAGGGCCTTCCCAGGGGGTTGTTCCTGCAGGAGTCTCCCCCAGGGAACTTGTCTTTGACTTGTGTTTTCAGCTGTAGAGAATTGTCTGTTCAGTCTAACCACTCTCGGTCACTCCTGCCTCTCCGGGGACAAAGGTGACATTTGCAGAATGGTTGGCCAGAGTGAGGAGTGCTGTCGGGCCAGTTTCTAAGAGTGGGTCTGGGAAAATAAAATCAAAAGCCCAGTCAGTGTCTGGGTTATCAGAGGTTGATCAGGCTGGCAAAGGTTCCTTTCTAATATAGCTTGAAAGAGAGACAACCAGAGATAGGAAGCTTTTCTTTTCTTTTCTTTTTCTCCTCCTTCTCTTCCTCCTCCTCCTTCTCTGTGTACACACACACATACACACATTGATAAGGCTTAACCTCAGGGCTTTGAGCATGCTCTGCACATGCATATATAGCTTTGTGACACTCGGACCCTCCAAGACCCAGGCAGGAAAGGAGACCACCTCTCTTGGTAGATTAGTGGGTAGGGTGTCCCTGCTGAGCTGTGCAGGGACACTAACTACTATGGACCACAATGATTCAGTTGCTAATTTTGTTTCACGTCTGTAAAAAGTCAAAATGTCAATGGAAACTAATCTGACCACAGCCCGGGTACCCCCACATACACTGAGTATTAGGTACACTGACTTTGGAGGTTAACCACAGGCAGAAAGTTTTCTAAGACACGCCAATTACCCCCCAGAGGGATGGCTCTGGTTTCCCGGCCACTTCCATGCGATCCAAAGGAAGAGATTCCCATTGTTTTTTATGGATTTTTCTCTTCTTCTTCTTCTTTCAGCCTTCCTGAAATAGTAACTTCCCATTTTTTTAAACACTTGTTTGGATCATGAAAATATAGATGGAGATTGGAAATGTGTACTGTACAGGTTGAGTAACAATATGTTCTCTTGAACGAAGTGTATCAAGGAAGGTGGGAGGAGGTGGCTCTGAATTGGTAATGTAGCTTTGTCTTTTTGTCTACAGTGTTTTGTGTCCCTGGCCGGTCCCCTGTGCGCAACCCACCCAGGACATATCTCGCATCCTTGGATAGAAAACACACATACACACAAAAACACACACCCGTTATTTTTAAAATGCCTTGTCTGCCCCAATCACTGGGCCCTCCTAAATCCTCCCCTGCTACCCCAGGCCCAGTCAGGAGGCTACTTCCCCCAAAACTTCCATGGCTTGTTGGCTTTATCTCACCCCACTACCGTGTCCCCTTCTCCTCTCTCAGTCCCCCATTCTCTCTCAACGACCTGCTCAACTCTCAGTGTCCCAGCCTGGTGCTCAACCATTGGGCCACTGGCATCTCTATTGATCCATCAAACTCCAATGGGAGGTAAGGATCTTCACATAGACTCCCAATCACAGCATCAGAACCACCCTCTAAAGAAACTCACTGTGTCAGGTTTAAACAACAACAACCACCACCTGCCTGGCTTGCACAGTGGCATTCTACCAGAAAACCTGGTGTGGACTCCTAGACAGTGAGTGAACATGGTTCCTTATTATAATGGTCTCAGGGAGAGGGAGCTTTAAGCAACAGTGTATCTTAAACCCTAGCTCCTAGATCTCATCTCTTCTTCGGCTCTGGGACTGTGTGAGCCCAGGAGTGGCAGAGGGGAATTGACCACGTGACATGCAAGCCCCTGGACTCATACACACATAGCATATGCAATGTCTTGCACTTGACTCAGCTGTGGGCTATTTGTTTCTTAGATGCATTGCCGGGGGATCAAAGCCTTGGCAGATGCTGTACCTCCAGGCTTCACTCCCAAGCCCCTAGCTTCGGGTGTGAGGAGATCAAGCAGATTGCCTCACCCAGTATGTACAGCATTCCACAGCTCTGGGCTCCTTAGGAATGCGGTCTTGCTCCATTTTCTGCAGCCACAACACCACAAATCAGGCAGTTGCAAAGGAAGCCCATAGCAGCTCTTGTTTCTGAGGAACAAGGTCAAGGGTCGTATCTGGGGATGACCTGCTTGCTGGCAAGAGGCAGAGAAGGAGAGGCGTGCACATGTCTTCTCCCATCGTTCCTCCCTATAAGGGATGTGGGTCTATAGGCAATACCCTGGGGTCATCTCCACCACTGAAAACCAGGTCAGCAGAATTCAACCAATGGGATGACCCCATGGTCTTTCTCTAACCTAGTTATGTGGCAATGTCCCCTTCTACAAACATGACAGTAAGTTTCTACCCTCTTTCACTCTCCTAATAGAGATTATTAAACTCTTCAAAGTGAGCAGCCTCAGGCAGAGGGCACCAATCAATATTCAGCCCATAGTGAACGAGTCTGAGTGTAACCAAAGAGGACGAGATGGAGTGAGAGAGATGTCGTTGGCTTTTCATGGGGCAAGAAGGAACCAGCTTACCTCAGTGTTCTCCACGGAAGGCCTGCTCGCACCTGAACACGAGGACATCGTTTCCATGGGTGGTCACATCCTGTCAAGGTCAGAGCCTGCCATTGACAAAAGGCAAGGCCCATCCAGGTGGAGTTCAAAGCCACTGTTTCCAAGTGTTCAAATACCCAAGTAGAATCCGCCAGACACGCCAAGGGTTTTTATCTCTATGCTTTGCCCATAAGGTACCCTCAGAGTACAAATAAACATCCCACCATGCTTGTCTGGCACTGGGGTGGCAGATTACATACTCTTTGTTGACCTCCATATCATTAGACTTTGATAACGCTGGGTAAGGCATTCTCTGTTTAAGCACAGCTTTCTGGAAAATGAATACAAAGGTACTGATTTCAGAGCTGATAAGTAAGCGAGATACAAAGAGCCCATGCTAATTCCAGGTACCTTGCCGCTATTGATAGGTACGGAGCCTGACATGAAGGCATTAAACCAAGATTCTCCCTGCTTTCACTTCCCCTCTTAAGGTGTGGCGGCTGCTCTTTTGCTCAAACCTCCGCAACGATGGGGTCAGACAGGAGGCCGAGCCAGGGGCAGTATCATGCCCGGAGGCCTCCAGAACTGTGAGATCCATAACCTCTTTTCGTGATAAAGTATCCCATCACAGGTACGTTGTTATAGCAATACAAAACAACCTAAGATAGGATCCTCTGTTTAATTTTTTTTTTCCCAGATGGGACCGGAGGCTGCCATTTGCAAAGAGGATTTTTAAAAAATCTAATATATATATATATATATATATATATATATATGTATATATATATATATATATATACACATACATACACACACACACACACACACACACACACACACATATATATATATATATATATATATATATATATATATATATAGGTGTCAACTTTCATCTTTTTACAGTTTTAGGTAAAATGGTTGCGTACATTGAAAGGTTCTAAAAAATGCCCTGCATAACCATAAAGATCAGTAACAAGTGGACTCTACAAAGTTATCTCCATATTCTAGAAAATGTGATTCTTTTTTTGACATCTATGCTTGAACCCGTGTTCCTGGGGATGATAGTGACCATCTAGATAGTCACCAGCCCCATCTGGTATCCCATATAGAAGGTGTCCAAGGGTTCCTGGTAACCTTATGCTTAAGTACAGACAGGACACCACACTGCCTTTATACTAAGAGGAGTCCCCTGAGGAGTCAGGCCTTCTGCTGCTACATCCTGAACTACAGGAAACAACCACCCATGCCCTCCTCTGCTTTTGGTGCAGGTAGGACAAGAATCAAGGCCTCACTGTCATGACTGAACAGTAGCGGCAGCCACCCAGCACAGAAGCGGCGACCACACGCCCACAGTCAGCCAGCTATGGGTTTCAAGAATGGTTCATCATGTCTGGGAAAAGTAGAAAGGATGCTGTGTGGAGACTTGATCTCCATCCCCAGATCTCACTTCCTTTGTTCCCAGCCCCAGAAGTCCCAGAAGAGAATGCTTTCTGCAAACTTTTTTGGAGCTGGGAAGTTTTTGAGAGATCTGCTGTCTCTGCTCTGCTCGTGAAGTGTGAAATGACATTTCCCTGTTTGAATCCCAGTCAGTTCAAAGGCTTATGCAGCAGCTCACCCAGGGGCAGCCACTCTCCACGCGGGGGTTCATTAAAGGAGAGAGTCTCTGCCTTTGTGTTCCCCTCTTTGCCTGGAGGCTTTGAACTAGCGTGTTTTAGATTAGCGCCTGTGCCTTTGCATGATACAATTGTTTTTTTCTCAGAACACAGTTTGGAGGTTAGTCACATTATCCAGGACTCTGGGATGGAAACTGTGGTCCTCTACCAAGTTCCCCTGGAATCTTATTTCCTTTTTGTTTCGCTTTCTTTAAAACAAACCTTTGAAGTCGATAGGTATGTTCCTTAGAGCTCAGCTTGACTAATACTATTAAGGAACGCCATGCTAACAATGTCATTCCTACTTCAGATTAAATTATTGCAATAATGTGTCCTGGGTCCTGTGATCTGTAATAAGGCTGGCTTTTTTCGGTAGATAGGAAAAGTAGTTCAGGGAGAACATCAAAGGAAAGATCATCTGTACTTTCTCTTCATCTTGGATGTCTTAAAGTGTCCCAATGTTGCAGTCTAACGACAGACAGTTCCATTAAGAGGAGACACCCAAGCCTATCCCTGTATAAATTTGTTCCTGTGCAAATGCATGTGTTCTGGTTTGTTGGGAGGGGACACCTGTGACAGGTATGCATGGAAGCTGGATGACAGCCTCTGGTTTCCTCCTACCTCTTCTGTGTCAGGATCTCTCCATGGCCCATGGCCGGGAGCTCATATATTAGGCTAATCTGGATAGCTATTGATCCCCGAGAGATCCTCCTCCTGTCTCTGCCTCCCCAGTTTGGAGATTACATGCCTATACAGTCATGCCTGCCTTTCTAGGAGAGTGCTGGGGTCAAACTCAGGTCCTCATATCTGATAAAAATATCAGTGTGTTTGGGCGAATAACCAGGCAGCAGACCAGGCTGAGGGGGTTCCACGTGGAGAGGTTTATTGAGCGGGTGGGGGAGGGGGCAGAGAAGAGGAGAAAGAGATAGAGGGGAGAGAGAGAGAGAGAAGAGGACAAAGAGAGCGAGGAGGGGGTGTCTTCCCAATTTATAGGGAGAATGACGTCACACCACTGAGGGTGGAGACTGAGCCAGGTGGGCTGTGGGATTGAAGGTGGTTGCCTTGGTGCTTGATGCTAACAATATCTGCAAGGCCAAAGCTTTGTCAACTGATCCATCTCCCCAGCCCCATACATTTTTAAGATACTGTTCACTAAATTTTTCCTATGGGTACAGCGCTATGCTACAGCATTAAAACCGAAGGTTATGGAACCCTATTAAAGATGAGGTAGCTGGAGCTTTAAAAGCTAAAAGAGTGATGTCATCAAGATAAGGTGATGCAACCAGGTCTCAGGTGTCTCTCACCCAGCAGTACTTGGTAGAGTGAGGGCTTAAGGGTGGATACTCTTAGTCCGAGGGTCCTTTGCTTAACCACATGGCCTCTTTTCTTTTCTTTTCTTTTCTTTCTTTCTTTTTTCTTTTTTTCTTTTTTTTTTTTTTTTGACAGGGTTTCTCTATATAGCCCTGGATGTCCTGGAACTCACTTTGTAGACCAGGCTGGCTTCGAACTCAGAAATCCGCCTGCCTCTGCCTCCCGAGTGCTGGGATTAAAGGCATGAGCCACCACCACCACCCAGCAGGCCTCTTTTCATATCATAAATTCTTCACCAGATTCTCCGAGTTGCCACTCTCTGGCCCCCACCCCCACCCCTACGTGCCAACCTTGTTTTCATGATGATCTCAATGCTTACATCTGTAACAGTGACCATATGCTCAACACAGTACAGACCCAACAGGGCTGGCCACAGTAATCCGGCAGGTATCCAGAGAACATAGACAGCTAATTTTGTTGAAAGAATAAAGCATAAAGTGGTGAGTTTAGAAGATGCAGTGGTGTGGGGTGTGGGTGCTCCCATCCTGATGGGATGGGGGAGGTGGACCTTATTCCAACATGTTCACCTCAATGACAGTATTTCCTTTCAAAGATAATGACTTAATTCCAGAGTGGTGGCACATGTCACAATTCCTGGCACTTGGGAGTCTGAGGCAGGTGGATCTGGAGTTCAAGGTCATCCTAGGACACAGAGTGTTTCAGAAACATAGTAAGTAGTGACAAGAGGCTACCGTTCTCTGTGTCCCCTTCCAGAACACTTCATAGTACTCACTAATTGATAAAATGAAGGGGCAAAGATAAAAATAAGTTGGATCAGAGAAAAAAAACCTCCCAGTCCCAAGACTACCCATATTTTTCAGAGTGAGCCTCTTAGCTGAGGCGGATGGGAAGCTCTGACAGCTTCCACTCTGTCTGTGTTGCTGTGGCGGTTCCTTGGGTGACAGCAGAGCCACCCGAGACCCCAGAGGACAGCCAAGGCAAATTCAGAATTTAACTTTAAGAAAGAATGACCCGGATCGGCTACATCCTCACAGCCAATCTAATCTGGTGGCTTGAAATCTTGAGTCAATTTACAAGATTCGGTTTCTCCCCTTACTTGTAGGTCGGCACTGATTTCTTTTGTCAATTTCTTTTTTTAGACAGACCCCTGTTGTATAAATCAGACTAGTTTGAAATTCATTTTTTAATATTTATTTATTTATTCTTGGCCCAGGATGACTCTGAATTCAAAATTCTCCTGCCCCAGCCTTCAGAGTGCTAGGGATTATAGGTATGTACCACCACGTTCCTCAGCTCTTTACCTGGACTAAAAGAATACAAACTGACCGAGTCCTGGAAACCAGGTTCTTATATCTGCCAGTATTAATTACTTCTCTGTTATGCTAGAACACCATGACCAGAAGCAATTAGGGGAGAAACGAGAATTTTGGGGTTTACGGTCCCTTAGGGAGAGCCCATCCTGCTAGGGAAGGTGAGGAACAGACTGAGAATGCTCGGCCGCAGACATAGGTGGGATGGCTGTTTGCATACAGCAAATGGAAAGTGAACAGGAAGTGGTTGGCAAAGCTATCAAACTGCAAAGCCTACCCGCAGTGACGTACTTCCTCCAGCAAGGCTCCGCCTCCTAAAGATAGTATAACATCCTCAAATCGCCCCCAACAACTAGGGACCAAGATTCCAAACACGTAGGCTTGGCTTGTGGAGGACATTTCTCATTCAAATCACCGCACACTCTAACCTTGTCATTTTGTGGTCAAGTGACCCAAACATCTAATCAGCAGCCGGAACTGAGTCTAGCACTGGTAGTCTACCTGGTCTCTGGGGTGTCCCAAGGGCTCTAGGTGGCCTCCTGACCTCGGGATAAAGGAGCTCTGTATTAGTTTCTTCTCTTATTTCTGTGGCCAACCACCTGGTAAGTAGAGACCTCAGGAAGAAACTGTTTATCTGGGGTCAGATTTCTGGGTGCTCAGCTCATGATGGCAGGGAAGCTATTTGACCTCTTCTTAGCTACATAGGGAGCAGAGATCGGGGGAAATGCCAGTGTTCTGGGGGATTTCTCCTTTCCCCTTTTAATTCAATGCTAGACCCCAGCCCATGGGATGTTATTGCCCACATGCAGGGTAAATGGCCTCTCCCATCCCCCACCCGGGCTGCTCAGTTAACCATATCTGGAAACACCCACACAGACTCACCCAAGCTGAGTTTTGCTAATCCTTTAACCAGCTATCAGTCCAACTGGTTGATCATCAAAGTTACCGGTCACAAAGCTCCGGGAACCATTAAAGGGCTTATCAATATTACAGTGTGGCTGAACGACGACTTGAGAATCAAAGGCATTCCAAGTCAAAGGGCCAATCCTATAAACTCAGCTACCTAAAAGACTCAGGTATGAAGTTGAATTATACAAGTTCAATCTGAAAGCCTGCTTGGGCAATGAAGTATGTTTAAGCCCAGCATGGTTAACTTAATATGAACATCTCTGTCCTGCCCCGCGGGACCCAGTTATTCTGGGGGTCTGAGGGGACCATGCCTGAAAGAGAAACAGGCGAGAAAGAAGGAGGAGACCAAGTAGATGGTCCAATCAAGGTCTGTTTATTGCGATAGAGGTTACAGTATAAAAAGCAATAAGAAGGAGGAAGAAGCCGGCCTGTGCCTCAGCCTGGGGGGTAGGGAACATGCTGTGGTTTATCCAGAAAGTTTGCAGTGCTATTATCTGATCTTGGTGTGCTGTCAGCTGTCCTTGCAAACGGTCGGAAGTTCCCTCAGGAAGGGGGGTGGGGGGCGGGGCTTTGGCTTGTGACTCAGCATCTCAGCATCGGGTGATTCAGCGTCGGTCCCCAACACATCTCAAACATTTTCAGATTTAAAAAGTGGGTAGGCTTGGTGGTTCCTTATCTGGCATATGCACGACCCCAGGTTCAGTCCTTTGAAAAGGAATAGTATAGCTAAACATGGTATACATCAAACACTTTGCATGTAGGTTAAGTACCCTTTATCTAAAGTGCTTGGAACCAAAAATATTTAGAATTCTGTTGTTCCCCCCCCCCAATTTGGGAATGTTTGCATAAACTTTAGCAGCTGAGTGTAGCTGTTCTGAAAACCAAGCCAGTGTTTCTCAGCCAGCATGCCAGCATGCCAGCACACAGGAAATCTCACATGTTGGAGCATTTCTGACTGAAGGAGTTTGGATGAGGGACATACCACTCAGACTGTGAAATTCCAGACAGACAAGGTTTGAGTCTTCTAAGTATTATGGAACTCACCCTGGCAGGAGAAGAGGTATCGTGAAGGCAGACTTGCATCTCTCCACTGATCAGCAGACTGCCTGGAACGGTGCCGCTTCAGGGATGGGAACTTGCCTAGAAATCTCACGCTGAGGGTTGGGAAAGGTTTAAGCTCTGCTTGACAGCTTAGAGGAAACTGCCACTTACCAGAGCATCTTGCGGGAGAGACTAGAGCCAAGACAATGACAGGTAAGAGGGGACATGGCCACACGCCTTGATCAGGGATGCTTAGATATATATATATATATATATATATATATATATATATATATATATATATATATACTTCTTGTCTTCTACTCAAACATCAACATCAGGTCAGCATCTCAAAGGTAGATGGCCTGGTGACCCTTTTGTTGTTGTTGTTCCTCTTTCCATTGACACCATAGTGCAAAGGTTTCCTGCTGGAATTCGCTAACACTTTCCTTCTTAATTGGCATATAGAGGATGGGTAGCTGAGCTTAGCTTGTTAGCTTATCTTTCAGCATCCAGCCTTTGACCCTACAATCTCTAGGAATGGACTGGCAATCCATCCAGAGGGCTCCATTTTATCCCCTTTTTATTGGAAAGCATGCTGAGAACACACAAGACAAATAACTTCTCAAGTTTCAGATTAGAGACACAGACCCAACCTACATGTTTATCCTCACTGCCTCATCCTCAGAGTTCCAAATAATCATGGTAGATGTAAAGAAGAAAAGCTAAACAACCCACGAAGAGCAGCCTAGAGGGCAACAGTGTAAAAGAGGGAACACAGGGGCAGAGCAGAATGGGAAGGAACTGAGCAGAGCCCAGGGTAATGATTCCTTGACTAGAGAGTATCAGACCCTGGAAGTATCTGGATCTATGCCTCGGGAAGTTTCTAGAACCCAGGAAGAGGAGGCCCAGAGAAGCTTTGGGTAACAGGGTTGGTGGAGAATGTTTACAGTGAAGCAAATGGCCTATTCCCAAAGTCATCCTCTTCCACATCACCAAGGTGAACCAGAACCTCCCCCGCTCTGTGGCTGGATGCAGTGAGGGAACAAGGCACAGCTGTGCTCACTATCTTGAAATCAGACTGACTGGACAGTTGAAATGGATGCTGAGACACTCAGCCCTTCCCCATTCAGATCCCACAATAGACTTCTACCCTCTGGATAAGTGCGGATTCCCCTTGATTGATCCGAGGAGTCCTGGAGCCAAAATCTTGACTCTCATACTGGGGTATTATTATACTTCATACCCCCACCCCCAGCAGCTATTGCAAGTGACCAGCTGTACTGGCTATGTTTGTGTCAACTTGACACAGCTGGGGTTATCACAGAGAAAGGAGCTTCAGTTGGGGAAATGCCTCCATGAGATCTAGCTGTGAGGCATTTTCTCAATTAGTGATCAAGGGGCCCTTGTGGGTGGGACCATCTCTGGGCTGGCAGTCTTGGGTTCTATAAGAGAGCAGGCTGAGCAAGCCAGGGGAAGCAAGCCAGTAAAGAACATCCCTCCATGGCTTCTGCATCAGCTCCTGCTTCCTGACCTGATTGAGTTCCAGTCCTGACTTCCTTGGTGATGAACAGCTGTATGGAAGTGTAAGCCGAATAAACCCTTTCCTCCCCAACTTGCTTCTTGGTCATAATGTTTGTGCAGGAATAGAAACCCTGACTAAGACACCAGCCTTGCTCACACACAGAACATATCCATTCCATAATGCCCTACATTTCCTTCCTTTCATCTGCTTAACACTATACTGAGGTATGACTATTAAGGATTAAATAGGTCCCACTTTAATATTTGTGGGAAAATTGCTGTCCTTTAGAATTTGAGGAAAACGACTGAGGACAAAAGCCATAAACCCTGCCATGAGCAACTGTACAGAAAGTTGAGAAGTTAAAAAATAGTTATATTCCAAGAGTAGTGTGATAGAGTATCTTTAAAATACAAACAGGAAGCCACCAAAAAAAAGAAAAGAAAAGAAAAGGATATTCAGAGATAAATTCATTCTTTAAAATATACAATAGCAAAAAAAAAAAAAAAATCACTTCAGTTGAAAGGGTAAAAAAACGAAATTGATAAATTCTATTTGACCCAGAAGGAAAATAGTGAGAAAAGCAAGAGGTGAGAAATAGGATGAAAAGATGAGAAAATTATAATGTTATAACACTGAGGAGTAAAGAAAGGAGAAAATAATAAAGAAGTAATTAAGGAAATGAACCAATTTAAAAAAAAAAAAAAGCACAGACTGAAGACCTTCTGAGCCTCCAGATCTAAATGGCTCCACAAATAGCCACATAGTATATGAGAATGTCCCCCAGATCCTAGCACGCCCTTGTGACATTTCAGAAGCACAGAATCCCAGCGAGAAAAATGAACCACAGTCTCATAAAATCGATTGTGAGACAGAATGACTTCACACTTCTCTCTACCATGAGGAGACTGGAAAACATTAGGACAGGGCCTTCAAAATCCTGAAAGAAAATGCTGTCTGTCCTCTAGGGAACTGTGTTCTTAGCCTTAGTGCAAATGTGACAGTAAGATAAAGCCACATTCAAATATGCAAAGTTTCAGAAAAAAAGGAACTCTATCCAAGGGAAACACTGTAGACATTCTGCACCCTGATAAAGGAACAAACAAAGAATCAAGAAAGCAGAATTTGGGATATAAGGGATTCAATATAAATAAAGACAGAATTAACAAGATCACAGTAGAGGAAAATCCCAGAATAACAGCTGGACAGAAGCCTGGGACTTTGATGAGGGAAATTGCTTACAATGAGACTTCAGGGACACGACCAGCTTAAAAAACACGGAGAAGAGTTAAATATTTGCCGATTTAGTTTGAAACAGACTGACAATAAAGTTAAAGGATCAAAAATCTGAAGCCACAAAAAGACAATCCTACTAGTCACTCCCAACACTGTCAAAAGAGGCAGGGTGATCACAAGGTGCATGTGTCCATCTGACATCGACAGTCATGTCTGCTTGCTCAAACAGGACTAAATTGAGAGAACAGGAGGACAGCTATAGGTTGTCTCTGTCATGTGGTATATTTGGGGATGTGGTGTGTTTGGAAAGGAAGAGTGCCATTGAGTGGGAGCCTAATGCTACAAGGGATGGCCCTTCTGAGGTGCAAGGAACCACCTCTGGGCATCGGAAGTGTGCATGTTTGCGTTGCAAGTAGTGCATGCATTGTTAAAAGTCCCCATGCCTGTGTAACTTCAATATAATTACATTACTCTGTAATTATATTTATTGTATTCCTTACAGTAAGTATAGGGGATTTATTCATTCCCTATAAATGCCTATAACTATTTTTGCCAAGCTGTATTTTTGGTCCCATGGGACAAATAATAATTTCTCACTTCTGATTTTTGTTCCTGTTCAGTGGACAGTACAGCTTGCCTCTTTTCTGGTATTGCAAATACTAAGTAAACAAGTGGACCCGGCTCAGAATACTCGCCAAAATAGAACTCAGATCCACAGCCCCAGCCAAGGAACTCAAGGCACCTTGCAGATTAATCTGTCGATGAAGCCGGCCTATAGTGAGTCGGGTTTGAAGAAAATATGACTATTGTCCCCTACCCAGGAAGTCCCACAAAACTTCTGTATATCCGGCCCTCAAAGCCTCTCCCACTTAGGACCTATCAGAGAAAAAAAACAAATGTAATTCTTTAGCCAATCACAAAGAATGTCCCGCCTACCTATGCCAACAGCCACCAATCAGAATAAAACCTGAAGTACCTTCTAGGCCACAGCCAAGATTTTCTGCTCCTCACCCGACTGAACCTCCTTTACTCTGGTTGATCTCCTAGTTCACCCGGTTTTCAGTAGCAACACATGCTAACCCAAGAATCCAAGTTTAAGACCGCTAAATGGTTTCTTGAGGGTTGGAAAGGCAGAGTGGCTGGGTGGTCGTCTAGCATGCCGAGCTCTTTGATGGCCAACAGCTGCACAAAGAACCACTCCTTATACTTATCCTTTCACACACTGTTGGTCCTCTATTTCCATGTGCCAAGTACCGTAACTGCTTATTACAGAGGACACAAAAATAAATGAGATAATTTGAATCTTCAGCTTAACTGAATTTAATAATCTTAGTCTCTTAAAACTCAGATAATCAAAATTAGCCAAGTTTATGTAACCCAATTAAAGGCGCATTCATACTTTTCAGAAAATGAACATAATTTTGAAAAGCAAGTCTTTACAAAGTGAGAGCAAGTTACCCTTTTGTGCAATTTTATTTTGCATTGTCTCTCAAATTGCCCATTTTAAATTTTCTTAACTATCTTGGTATATGTCTGAAATATGCTTCCTCCCCTTCAAATCTGCTCTGGCGTTTCCGACCACACATGTAAACGTTAAAAGGATTCCATTCACACACATTTTCCTCTCGGTGCTTTAGAACTGGATTGCAGATGTCCTCCGAAGGGGTGCAAATGTGATTATGGAAATCATTCTATTGACAATAAAACTAGTTTTTATAATGTGGATCTGAGAAAGCCAGAGAAATTGTGGTTGGGAAAACAGATGTATTCAATAAAAACCCACTCATGCACGTGGTGGGCTAGTTGTGAGTGAGATCCACATAATGCAATCAGTTGGAATTTGACTGGTCTGTAGAGTTGTCAAAGGCGTGTGGGATGTCTGAATAATAGCTGGAAATTTGTTGTGGACATGAGGCTATTAAGCCTGTCTCCCGCTGCATTCAGCATTGCCCTAAAAACTATTATTAAATAACTGATTTTATAGCAACTGTTAAAATTATTTGGCCAGGGTATAAATTAAAGTTTATGATGGGTACAAATGCATGCCTTAAAATGTATAATACTAATTTACATTCTTTTCCTGTTTTTAAAATACCCACTCAGACAAAAGAACAGTGATTACCAAAATAAAGGTCGATTAATAAGGGTGCCGAGATGCCTTCTCGAAAGGATGAAGCATTCAGTGTGACAGATTCAGTAAACACAGGATACCATGGTTCTCAGAGAATGGAGCTGGTATGTGTGAAGTCTATGGACTTCCCAGTGGGTGCAAAGGATGACATGTCTGAGCCTCCAGAGGCTCCCCAGCCCCAGGAATGCTCCTAACACCCTCCACACCTGGAGAGGGAAAACGGTAATATAGTAACTCCGAAGCGTGGCTCAGCTTGCCTGTTCTTGTTTCTCCCTGAGCTGTTCTCCCGCTCTTAGGGTTGGGACAAGCTTTCCTGGGGTCAGAATGAAGACTACTCATACCTTATTAAAATGTCACCTGTATTAGAGCAGTTGTTAAACTCTTGACACATCTTATCCTGGAAATTTGACTCTACATATAAGGACAGGTCAATTTTAAGAGAGAAAAAAAAAGGTATTCTTAAATTTACTCCATGAGAAGACACAATCTGAAGTTGTAAATGTGTTATTAGGCAACTTTGATTGTGAAGATACTGGGGTGCACCTAAAAGCACGGCTATGATGTTCATGGTTAGTATGATCATAATGGACTGTTAAAGGAAACATGATCTCATGTGTGAGCTCACATGCACACATATACATACACATGCACATATACACACATACACCCACATACACATGAATGCTTGGACAAACACACTTGCACACACACACACTAATGGACAGACACACACACATGCACACACACATGCATATACACACACACACATGTACCCACACATGCACATACACATGAATGCCTGCAATGACACACACACACACATGCACACACACATGCACATACACACACACACACACACACACATGTACCCACACATGCACATACACATAAATGCCTGCAATGACACACGCACACATGCACGGACTCACACAAACACACATTTGAAAAGTGAAAGTGAATACTCTTCAGAGCATAAAGATAATTTGGAAGCTGACTGTCTTAGTTAAGGTTTTACTGCAGTGAACAGACACCATGACCAAGGCAACTCTTATAGGGGCAACATTTAATTGGGGCTGGTTTACAGATTCAGAGGTTCAGTCCATTATCATCAAGGCAGGAACATAGCAGCATTCAGGCAGGCATGGGGCAGGAGGAGCTGAGTTCTACATCTTCATCTGAAGGTCACTAGCAGAATACTCACTCCCAGGCAGCTAGGATGAGGGTCTTATAGCTAACATCCACAGTGACACACCTACTCCAACAGGGCTACACCTTCTAATAGTGCCACTCCCTGGGCCAAGCAAATACAAGCCATCAAACTGATCCAGTGTAGAAGTCAGTAAGTTCTAAGCTTTGAAAGCTCAGCTGCTGGATCTCTTGTGACTTCTTCTCCTACCACAGATGATGCTAGATTTCTGAGATAGAGCCTGGGACTCGTCATAGTTTTAAAAATGTTCAAAGAGGCTCTCTGTCTCACGTGGAAATTTTCATCTCTCATTCCAACTAGACTTGCTCCTGCAGGTTTCTTGGATGTTACTTCCGGTCATTTACCAGCTGGGTGTTGTCCTGTTTGCCCGTCTGACACTGAAGCTCAGGGGTTAGTTACGGAGCTGAGAGCCATTGCTTCCCCCAAGTTCTAGACTCTTTGGATGACTATAAAACCAGATAATAGTTTGAGAAACTTCTTCATACTTTATTGTTGTGCCATTAAGCATTCGTGAACCCCAAAAGACGACCAAGAAGCAGACTCCAATGTAATAATTGTATTAGGATCTCTTCATTATAAGCTCGAGCTTGGGCTCTCTGCCAACCCTGACACAGGAGGACTGAAAGGTGGAGCAGCCCCAAGACCTCAGACTAATCTTCGATTGACTATTGCTAGGAAGTATCTAGGGAGTTAACTCTGGGGTATGGGTCAAGGATAAGCCATGGGGTCCTTCCTGGGATTTGGGAGTAGCTTGGGTTCAGCTGCAGGTCAAATTCTCAGGCTCTTCTTCTTTTAAGATGGAGGCTGCTCGTAAGATGGAGATAGTGGAGGTTTGGCCTCTCATTATCTATTACTGACCAAATGTTAAGGCTCATCTTGAAGGTACTAATAGGACACAATCCCTCAGTCTTGTTTTATGAAGTTGGATGGATGTTAGCTCCTCAAGGTAGCCATTTGAGGCTGCTCTTGTTAGACTCAGTTCAAGATCCATGTTGCTGGGAGCATTTGTGGTCCTACCAAAGACGCACCCGCTCACTAATACATAGGAAATGAGGTAGCTGAGGATACCCTCTGCATGTACCCTCTCAAGTCTAGAATCACACATCTGCCCTTTGTCTGACTGCTCAGCCTGGGTATCTCCACCTTGCTAATGAAAGGCCAATAAGGAAAAAAGGCAGTCAGAGCTGCCTTCTTGAAGCGAAACCTTGGATCTACTTTGGTTCACGTGACCTCAAATCCATATACCTGTGTCACATACTTTAGAATATTTTATGTCCAAAGATCTAGTTCTAAAAGGTGTGCTTCCCCAGGTACCTTTCCTTGTTTGATGTTTTAGATACAACTCACTTCTGTGCCACTCCTTATGATTCCTCTCCATTTGCTTCAAAAAGAGCATCTACCGGCACACACTGTCTCTTTTCAGAGCAAGACTCTGGCTGGATGGAAGGCCACTGCGTCTGTCGGCAATTCTCTCAAGTACCATATTTCAATTGCTTTGCCACATTTCAATTAGGAGACCTTTGAGGTGAGAAAGGAAAAAGAAATAGAGCTGGAGACAGGTGATGCTGAGAGGGAAACAGAGCAAAGCCACATTTAGAGGCATCTCAGGGCTGGAAAAAAAAAGAAGACGAAGAAAAAAGAACTCATCTATGTCACAACTCAACGTAGACGGCCATAGCATGTATTCCTGCACGCTAAGTTTAAGTGGAGAATGTCCAACTCACTAAGAGGATGGAGTGAGCCTCCTTCACTGTGGTATACCTTTCTAGAAGCTGCGTGCCACCCATGGGTAATAATTTATACCGATCTTTCTTTTGGAAAAAAAAAAAAGAAAAGGATGTATGTGATGTAAGCAGAAAGCAAAGTTGTTGGCTAAAATAATTTATAACCTAGAGGGGGCTCAATGTTGGGGCTGTCTGCATCTTACAATGATGCTCTCAGTGCTGCGCATCATTCCGTTCCGGTCTACTCTCTCTTGTGTGTCCCACTCACAGGCAGAGATTCGACTCTGCAGGGCAAGATGACAACAGATTCACATTCTAGAACCTAGGCAAAGACAAACGGTGGTTTGGATGGAAGATGTCCACTCACAGACCTACATATTTGAACAATTGGTCCCTAGGTGGTGGGGCTATTTGGTGAGGCTGTGGAACCTTGCTGGAGGAAGTCTGTCATTGGGGATGGAGTGGGGAGGTTATAGCCTCTCCCCCACTTCCAGTTTGTAGTCTCAGGACCCTTTTGGCTTCTGCTGCAGCCACCTGCTCCCGTACCTCCCATGGCCATTATGGTCTCTCCCTCTGGAACTGCAGGTGAAACTAAACTCTTTCTTCTACAAAAACCACTTTTGGTGATGGTGTGAACACATAGACTCTGCTCGTCGTGCTGCCCAAGTGAGATAAACTGAGAGGTATCCCCCCAAAATGGTGGACCCTAGTCCCTGGAGCCAGCAAATGCTGCTCTTTTAAGGAAAGGACATCTTTGCAGACACCAATTACATTATGAAATTTAACATGAGAGATAGCTCTGGATTATACCAGATTTTAATTATATTATTATTATGCTCTAGGTTATACCAAATGCAGCCACACCAGTGTCCTCATAAGAGGGGTACATTAGAGTCCAAGCCTAAATGAAAGGGGGTCATTTAGCCACTGAAGCAGAGATAGATGGCTATGGGCTATGCAAAATGCCTCCTAAGTCTCCAGGATGAACATGGCCCAATGATACCATGACTTGGGCTGAGTCAGTGAGATGATTACAGACTTCTGGTCTCCAGAAAATAAATTTCAGTTGTTTTTCTGCTGTTCCATTTGGGTATGTGTTCAGCAGCCACAAGAAGCTCATTCTGGATAATATGGATTATTCTTGCCAAAACCTGAATCATATGACCAAGTCTGAAGCAATCACTGCCTGTTGACAAGGCCAGCAGGGGTTACAGCCAGAGGAGGGTCCTCTCAGAGGAATGTGAAAGAGGAAACAGCTATGATAAAAGAAAAAAAAAACTCACAAGACCCTTCTTGCTTGTGCAAATGGATAAGGCAAAGACTGAAGACATTGCCCAGTGTTGAAGCCCCGAGTTCTATTGGTGCAGTCACCAATCCTGTAAAGAAGGTTATAATAGTCCAGAAATAAGCAATTCATAGTTTTTAAAACCCGTGTGCTTCTGAAAAGTGTGATAAAATCGTAGATATCTCACGTATGTCATTATAAATGTGAACGCACTCACGTACATCATTATAAATGTGAACGCACTGTACTAAATGAGGAAAGGATAAGAGCTGGCAGTTATTTCTCAATCTTTCTTTCCTAATATGTCTAAAATTATGACCTCAGCACTTTCGCCCCAGTAACAACTGGACCAGAGAGAGCATGCTGATCAAAACCCACTATGCTGTCTCCACAATTCTGGTGGAGATGGAGCTCAAGGATGGCTCCGCATCTTCTGAGAGCTTTTTACATTTTTTCCAGATATCCATGTCTTCATATGCCACAATAGGAAGGATAATTTTGCTGCCTCCGTTTTGAGGACTATCAGTAAATACATGTGAAAACAGCAACAGGAATGTCAGGAAGACACTAGCACTGTCTTAACACCGACCCATGGTCCAATGGGTACAGTTTCCCCATCATTTCTTCTTTTCAGCTTGTCCAATGATGCAACTGGAGCTCCAGAGGTCCACTTGTGGCTTCCATTTGGTTCCGCATGTGGGCTTCCAGAGAAGCCAGATGTCAAGGGTATTAATGTGTTTTCTCCCTTGTAGGAAGCATTGTGAAGTTTTATTATGTAGGTAAGTCCATCAGGGATGTACCCACTTATTTAGTTCCAAACTGGACCACCTACCAAAGCCCATTTCCCCAACCCAAGATGCCTCGTCTGTTGCATTTGTTGTGAAACTGGCGGATTTTTTTTTTGAAAGTTGACATAATTGGAGCCAACAGATTCCCTTTGCCTGCTCAGTATTTGTTCTCAAAACTCTAGTTGATGAGTCAGGCATACTTTCTGTTTAGGGCATTTTTCTAAGAGTCAAGGGAAACTGGCATTTGTTTTCTCAAAAGGGAAGTATGGTCCCCGTTAAAAGCACATTAGCTTGGAATTCCGCAAGCCAGCATCTTGTTCCCATCATGGAGATGCCTCTGGACCACTCAGTCACACCACAGCAGCTTCAGGACCCTCTGGGGTGTTTGTGACATCCATGGCTGGGTAGGACAGGCTTTGGGGTTTGTACATATGCATCCCTGCCAGGAAATGTTAGAACTCAGATTCAGGAACCTCACAGGATTTGATTACCACTCTTTGGTATTTAATGAATATCTGCTTCTATTCTGGGTATTTGTTATTCCAAACAGTATGCCCACATCTAAAATACCTTTTAACTGGGCTTGAGGGACTAAATGCAGAGATAAAATACAGAGAGATGAATTTTATAGTCATGATTTAAATATCTGCTGAAATTTAAACAAAAGAATCTTATTATTTAATGAGAAATTTTACTCACTTTGTAGTGATAATTTACACCTTGTTGACTGTTGTGAGACCTCACCTACCCCTGTTTAGTGCCCTGCATTCTAGAAATAGATCTGTCAGAACTCTAAATCACAACTGTGATGGGATTATGAATGACTTTTGTTTGTTTTCAGAGTAAATTTCTTTAAACTGTTATACTTAGGAAATTTCGCATTCATGATATAAACATTTAGATTAGCATTTTTTTTTAAGGAAAAGTCTTCAGAAGTAGTAATTGTGACTACACAGTCTAGCATTGTATTTTAGCAGATTAACTCTGGATGAGTCTCCCCGCAGAAAGCCATTTAATCCAATGTCCATGTATTTACACAAAAATGCAGGTGCCTTTACTTAGCGAAAGAGGCACCTGAAACTTTTTACTAATTATTTATGTATTTTCATTAATCATGCAACAAGCCATCTTTTTACTCAGCTTCATTTCAAAATTAGCGTAATGGAAACTGTTGGGGTCCACTGCCCGCAGTGGACAGGGTTCCTGGAGGATTGGCCCGAAGCTGAAATGAAACTAAGGGATTGGGGGAAGAAAAAAGATCTCCAAGGCTACATCCTTGTTTCTGCTTAGAACGACTGTTTAATGGTGGACAAGCATTTGGTTAAACAGCACATACTTATATTTCCTCTTGGCTTTTCTGAAGGTCTGATGTCCCCACTAATAACCAAATTCAGACTTGGGAGAAAGTCTTTCAAATGCTGTGGATTATATCGTGGAGCGGAGGTAGGACCATTCCAAATCTAATCACAAGTGTTTAGAACTCACAGATGATTGTGCAGAGGAGGAGGTGGAATTTTCATAGTTTTTTTGTTTCTAGGAGTGGTGGATAATACTTAACTCTGTTTCTCAGGAATGGATGATGCATTCGAGGCTTCCAACTAGGTGAAGGGTCTTCTTAGCCTGCTGTCTTCCTAACTGGATAGGGCCACACTGGTGGCCCAAGAAGGGATGTGTGCTGGAGTCTGGGCCCATGAGGAGAGGGGCAGGATCAGCTTGCTTCAAGGTACAGATGGGGATGGATCTCGGCTAACTGAAGTGATGAGTTCATATAGACTATCATTTGACTGCTCTAAAGTAACAAATGTTCACACCCCCTCTCTCCTGGAGCCTTCTGCCACCTCGCATAGGGAACGAGCAGCCAATGACAGCCATTGAGCATAACAGGGTCCCAAATGTAGCACACATTTAGTTTCTTTATATTATTACCGTGTTATGAAGAATATAGTTGTAGTGAATATATTGATGCCATTCAAAGTTTAAACATTACCAGTTTCTCCTTGCCTTTGTAACAGAGATTACTTGATGTTTCCCATGTTTTGTTCTATTGTGTCTCAAGACAACTGTGATGGGTATGTTTTTATAGTTATTTTCATAAAATACTATGCGTAAAGAAAGCGCACGTTAGGTCCATTTCATGGTGTGTGCCTGCCACCCTTCAATTGTCTCCATTCAGGAAATCCAATCAGCGGGCTCTGTAAATCAGGCTTCATTGCTCAGGACCACGTATCAGAAGTGGAGTAGAGTTAATCTTTCTTGTTTCATCAATGAGGTCTCTAAAGCCAGCAAACCCCTTTGGAAGGGATCTAAGCCATTCATTCTCCATGATCTTTTTTTAATCAAATCTAAAAGTCCCAGGCTTAAACAGCATGGCATGGGATTTTAAGCCAGGACGGCGATTCTGTGTATGGTTCATGCAGCCTTTACACCCCAGCTCAGGATCTATTCCCTGCTACTCCATCAGAATTACAAACCAGCAGCCCTCATTCATACTCAGGAGCAGCATTATAAAAAAAATTCCCCAAATGTGGCCATGGTGCCAGAGAGACACTTTTATTCACTTTAAATATTAAGAGAGTCAGCTTGGCTTCTGAGTCTATCATATCCATCAAAGACATTATCTGTTGTAAGCTTTCATTTCTGTTTTCAGTTCGTGTTTATCATTACTGAAATAGGTACGGAATTATGGGATTGGCACCAATATATCTTTGTTTCTTTTCTGGGAAAAGAATCAAGAACATTGTGCGGATTCTTCCAGCTGTGGTATGATCACTCCTTAGAGACAAGTACATCTCCAAGGTCTGTGCAGGTAGGGGACCGACTGGTGACCCACACATCTGCTGCTGGTAAAGTTTTTCTCATCTGACACCCACTGTTCTTTTCTATCTCCTTTTCTGTGTGGCTTGGATGACTTTCTTCATGGTGGGCACAATTAGATACAGACCTCGTCTTTTAATTATGTAGCTTTTTTCAAAGGGAAACAAACCCTTTATCTTTGTTAAAAATCTTGAAATCAAAAGACAGATCATACAGGCTACATTTGTTACCGAATATTACTTCTTTTGGAAATGGAGATGCCCCGTTTGATTCTCTCCCTTTAGCTACTGATATATGTGCAAATATTACAGTTTTTCTTAAGATGAACTTTACAAGAGAAGACCTATACACCCTTACAAGTAACAGGTGACAAGACCAGGGATTGGCCCAAGCGCTGTTGGACAACAACAGCTGCAAATGGAAGAGGCAAAAATCGTCGGAGGGCAAAATTAAAAAGAAAATTAAAAGCTGGCAACTGAGGCAGGGATTGAAGAAGGGACAGGGATATCTGAGTTACATTCTACAGGCATAGACAGAACAGGGCGCAAATGGCAAGATGTCAGGCGACAGCCCCTCAGCCTTGGATGCTGTGAAAGTTCACCCAGGAGGAAGGGCAGGGATAAGGGAGACTGATGCCCTAGAGAAGGCAGGGGGGAGACTTGTGTAGGAGAAGAAACAAACTCAGGCACGACACAGACTCAAAAGACTTGCCCACTATGCTCTGGCTACTCCTTGGGAACGAACTGGGACCCAGAGAAGCTATGGGATATTTCTAAGGGTATAGGCTACTTGAATTTCTTAATAGTGACATGGATATTGTATAGTAGACATGACATGTTCATGCTTTGACACATCAGAGACTTGCTGACCCTCCTACTGCCGGCCAGTTTCTAGCAACAGGAAACTATCCACTTGGAAATAACACTTTCCCTATGCAATCCAACTAAGTGATCCACAGTCCATATCCCAGATCCCCTGCTTCATAGGCCTGCCCTATGCTATTCCTCTGCTCTAGGTTCCTAGTACCAGAAACTAGAAACAGTCTGGACGATGAAGAACTCTGTAGTCATCGCAGTTAGCAATCCTGGGCCTCCTTTCCCTTCCTGACCACTTCCTTCCTTTGGAAATCCCAGTGTAGCCCAGTCCTATGAGCTTCCCTTACTGGCTCAGTCCCCTGACTAGTTCCAGGCTTCCTAGTCAGTGTGATGATCTGTTGTCTCTCCAAGGGGCCACACCTTCCTCTGTAACAGTCCATTCCGTCTCTGCGTGGAATTAAAACCAGTATCAGATGGCCTTAAACAGAAAGACACTGGATGCAAAGGAACATAGGAGCAAATATCTAGGATGGTGGAGTAAGGACTCCCACAGCCCACTCCTCTATAAAAACAATAAGAACAATAGAGAAGTCACTGAAATTATTCCCCTCCTCAGGCCTATCTAACCCACAGAACCTTCAAACTTAGGCTGAGAAAAGTAAGGTTTGTGTCTTTTAAACAGGACCTAGTCCCATTTATCTTCTCACGTCAGAACATTAATGGCTTTAAAACCACAGGCCGCCAATGGAGGAGCTAGAGAATGTACCTAAGGAGCTGAAGGGGTCTGCAGCCCTATAGGTGGAACAACAATATGAACTAACCAGTACCCACAGAGCTCGTGTCTCTAGCTGCATATGTAGCAGAAGATGGCCTAGTCGGCCATCACTGGGAAGAAAGGCCCCTTGGTCTTGCAAACTTTATATGCCCCAGTACAGGGGAACGACAGGGCCAAGAAGTGGGAGTGGGTGGGTAGGGGAGCAGGGCAGGGGGAGGGTATTCAGCTTTGAAATGTTTCATTTTACTCTGAGGATTCTGGAGGCAGTGCACAAGAAGGGGGTAGGTGTGTGTCCAAGAAAGACAACTGTCTCTCACCTCTGACTGATCTGAAGGTTCTATACTACCAGAATATGTATGATAAGAAAGGATTTCTTAATTATTTGTGAAAATCTGAATTGGTGTGTGTGTGTGTGTGTGTGTGTGTGTGTGTGTGTGTGTGTGTATATATATATATATATATATATATATATATATATATATATATAACATAGGATTGGATCACAGAAGCATATTTTATAAGTATTCAATATATCTGGGAAGAGATCATTAACACAAGGTGGATGGCTTTCTCGATCAAACCACTAAAGACATTCTCTGCACAACATATGCTGGGCACTAAACTAATCAGGCAGAGATTTCAATGGCTGCTCATTACAAACAGGAATAAAGTCTTTACAGAATTAGTCCAGGGAAGTCTGGGAAAGCAAAACAAAATCTCAGCAAAAGCTAAACCCCAATGGGGGCAATAATCTTATTTCTAGAGTTTTTATATTACATTATTTAAATTTGCAGTTTTCAGGAAATATACAAGGCGCAGAAATCAACCAGTTCCATAGCAGTAACACACAGAAATAAAACAATCAAGAGGGCCATTTTATTCTCTTTTGCTCTGAAGGAGTCCTGGCTGTCAGCTGGATAGACTCTAAATTAGTAAGGTCTATATCCACAGAACTAGGAAACACTGTCTATGAATCATTAAAGAT
>LR749878.1:930507-945710 GCA_902729485.2 Mus minutoides
AGTTTTGATTTTGGTCCATTGAGATTACACAGCTCAGGGAACAGAGGAGGAAGCATGAACAGAGCTAGACAGACACACAAGATGGGGGGGGGGGGGAATGGGCCAGAGTGTGCATGAGGAGGTCCAAAAAGAAATGGGGGGGGGGGGACAGAAAGTCATGATCGGATGTACAGAAGTGAGAATGTGGGGCTAGCAAATCCCTGCTCCATAAGAAACAAGACAACGAGTTTGGAGATTCAATGAGAGGGCACAGGGAGTTATTGTACCCCACAGGAAACACTAAGGAGAGAGGCTGAAGGTAATTGGCTACATGGGTATATATAAATGACAATGTAAATGTTGAGTTTGTTACTCTGCCTTCCTTCCTTTTTCTTCTGTGACTCAAAAGATGATGCACGCAAGGCTTCCAGACTTTGGCTGACTGGTTACAATGTATAAAGATGATCTATATGGCAGTTCTATCACAGATGAAGAAAGGGGAATGGAATATATTGGTACAGGTGACTACACTATAAGGAGATTGAGTTAAAATCAAGGAAAACTGGGTTATTTTAAGTTAGAACACTAATTCTGTGAGCAACTGCAAAGGAAATTAAAATATACAGAAAAGCATGCAATTAATGTAATATTTTATAGGGACAAAAACAGATGATAAATGGCAGGACTGTAAGTGACTGTTTTAAGTGAAGTTGGATTAAATATGTTAAGTGAAAAAACAGGGACTGGCAGAGAAATGACAAGCCATGATCTAAGCTGCTCAATAGATACATTTTATGTAAAATTATCTTTTTATTCTTTCTCAGTTGTGGTGTACCATGTAGCTCAGGCTGACTAAAAACTTTCAGTCATCCTGTTTCCCATGTCTAAATGCTGGGATTACAAGCCTATGCCCTCATGCTCAGCTCAGAGTTTTAGATGCAACATTATAAACAGGCAGGATGAAGAAGAAAGATTCCCCAGAAAAACAGCAATGAAAAGGCTGTGAGTATGTCTCCATCTACACCTAGTGTAAGGAAAGTACACTTTAACAACTGTCACATGAGGCTGGAGAGGTGATTTCTCAGGTAGAGTGTGCAAACATGAGGACCCAAGTTCAAATCCCCAGCTGATGGACACATACATGTAGTTACGGCCTGCCTGAAGCAGAGTTGAGATTCCTGGAGCAATCTGACTTTTAGACTAGCCAAGCTGGCAAGCTCTGGATTCCAAACTTAGGTCCTCCATGCATATGCATGCACGTATAGGCATTTGTATACACACGTGCCCACACATAGTCTAAGACATGCACACATGCAAACATACCACACAAATTCAAAATAGTATACTAAAATTGTTGCATGAAAGAAAGCAATTGGTTTCATGATACAGGAATATAGGATTCAATAAAATATGTGCCCAACAGATAATAATAGTAATAATAGTAATTATTATTATTATTATTATTATTATTATTATTATTAACAGACCTTCATAGTATGTCCCATTCAGTTAAGGCAAGGCACACCTCCTCAAGTTCACAACAATATTCTCTAGGATAGGTCATATATTAGTGCATAAAACAAGCTTTGACAAATGTAACAATATTGATATAGTACACATTACATTTTCCAATTACTGTGGAATTACAGGCAAAATCAGTAACAGAAGGAAATCACAAAGATGTGAAAATTACACAATCCTAAATGACCAATGGATCAAAAAAGGAATCACATGGGAAATTAGAAAATATTTTTAGTTGAAAGAGAATTAAATCACAGCATTCAAAACTTATGGCAGGCAGCAGAAACCGTGCTTCCAGGGAAATGCAGCTATAAACATACATAATTAAAACAAAATAAGGTCTTAAATCAGTGAGCTAAATGTCTACCTTAAGAAACTAGGAAAGAAAGGAGAGCCCTAAATTCAAAGCATGTAGAAGGAAGTTTCAAGTAAACACTAGAGCAGAAGTAGAAGACTGAGCTGTAAAAAGAAAAAGTAAGAATTAACCAGCTTGAAAGATGACTAGGAGATTGTCACAGCAATAATGTTATTTGGATACAAACTGCCTCCTGAGCTCACGTATTTGAACACTTGGTTCCCAGCTGGCCACCCTATGTCCTATTTTAGATAATTGTGGAACCTTTAGGACAGTGGTTCTCAACCTTCGTAATGCTATGATCCTTTAATACACTACTTCATGTTGTAACTCCAAAGATAAAATCATTTTCTTCCTTTTATGAATCCTAATGTAAATATCTGATAGGCAAATCCCCCGAGGGGTCAGGACCCATGAGTTGAGAACCACTGCTTTAGAAGTGGGTTACTAGGAGTGGTCTTTGAACTTTGAGCGCAGAGCTCCACTTCCTGTCTGCTTCCTGTTTCCTGACAGTCCATACATTGTGACCGACTGCTTCTTGCTACGGAAGCCATGGCTTCTTTGAAACAACAGACTGTATACACTTAAACTGCCAGCCGAAAGAAGTTGGTCTTCCTTAAAGCCACTTCTTGTCAGGTGTGTGGTCACAACAATGAGAAAAGTAATTAGTATACACACACTTGTGGGTGTGTCTGTGTGAGTGTTTCCAGATACAGTGGCAAGAACTGAGGGGGAAGAGACACTCTGAATGTGGGAAGCCGTGTCCATAAGGCGGGGTTCCCAACCAACCAAGTGTGAAGGGGAACTTACATGCAAAAGCCCAAAGATTCACACTGCACATTCTCCAGTCTCTGAATAGACTTACAGCACTCAATTTTCAGGGGATTCCATTGGACAGAGTTGCCTCTTAGAATCTGTGTTATGCTTACTGCTTATACAGAGCTAGTGTTTCTCACACATGAGACTCATAACTGTTCCATTTATCTATCTGTCTGCCTATCTATCTATCTATCTATCTATCTATCATCTGTCTATCTATCAATCAATTTATGTATTATCTATTATCTATTTGTTTATGTTTCATCTATTATCTATCTATCTATCTATCTATCTATCTATCTATCTATCTAGGTATCTATCTATCTATCATCTATATTTTTGGACAGGGTCTTGCAATGAAGCCCAAGATGGCCTCAAACTTATGATCATCCTGCATTTGCCATCCAAATGTTGGGATATAGCATGTACTACCACACCCAGCTACTACTTCCTTTTTGAACAGATTGAAAGTGGAATAACTATCATAAAGTTAGTCAATTTCTATTTCTGTCTACTGGTATCAAGGATGAATCTCAGCCTGTCTGTCCCTTTTCCTCTTCTTTGGTTTTCTTCTAAAAGTGCCCAGGAGATGGGATGAAATCTTTCTTTGATCTGCCTAGTTTTCATTTCTCGGTTGTGCAGGAATGCTGACCATGCAGTCTTATAAAGTCTGGCTCTTTGGGAATTTAGGCTAAGTTACTTGTGCTCCTCTTAGGTTCTGGAAGCCTCTTGTAGTCTCGAGTCTTTCATTAAATCTGTGCTGTACTCAGGGGAAATGGTGTTTTCTGCAAGGGGCTGGACCACTGGGAGTTTGTCCTGGATTCCCCGTTCACTGGCTGTCTTAGTCAGGGTTTTTATTCCTCCACAAACATCATGACCAAGAAGCAAGTTGGGGAGGAAAGGGTTTTTTTCAGCTTACACTTCCATACTGCTGTTCATCACTAAAGTCGGTACTGCAACTCAAGCAGGTCAGGAAGCAGGAGCTGATGCAGCGGCCATGGAGGGATGTTAGTTACTGGCTTTCTCCCTTGGCTTGCTCAGCTTACTTTTTTATAGAACCCATGACACCAGCCCAGATGGCACTGCCCGCAATGGGCCCTCCCACCCTTGATCACTAATTGAGAAAATGTCTTGCAGCTGGATCTCATGGAAGCATTTCTTCACCTGAAGCTCCTTTCTCTGTGATAACTCCAGCTTGTGTCAAGTTGACACAAACTCCCAGCCAGCGCACTGGCCATGGAGATGCTCTGAAACCTGTGGTTCCCACTCCCAGCATTCCCTGGGGGACACGGGCCCCTATCGAGTCAGAACTCCAAATCTCATTTCATCATGTGAATGAAGTATAATTTATTTAACCATTCTCTTTTGGATATTTAGACGGCATTAATCTTTTACTGTCAAATGTTACGCCGTCTGGAAGTTCTTTGTAATGAAAGCTTAAACCATTTCCATTATTATTTCTTTAAGAGAATTCTTAGAAGGGCAATTTATGTGTCAAAGAACATGCATATTTTAAGGCTTCCCTATGGGCTGCCAAATCAAACTGCAGAAATGTAACAATTTCCCCCTCACCAGCAGTGCTAAGAATTCTCGCTTCCTTAAAGCTTATACCATTTGGCAATAAATTAGTCACCTAGGTCACACTCCTGCTATGTGTTTACATATAATTTCTATACCATTCATGACTCCATAATAGAAACATTCTCTGTTAATATGTGGGTTGAACTGGTTTTATTCGAATGCCAGGCTGTATGAAATTTTACTAAGCAGTGTGTACTGCTTGGTAAAATTTCATCAAAGCCAGTGATCATTTTTGTTCTTACTTTAATACAATGTATACTAAGTACCAATTAAAAAAAATATGTAAGAACAATGCATTTTGTCTGGTAGGGGGGTGACCCTCTAAGGAAAGTCATACTCCGACAGCCTGATTCTGTGATTATATCAAGGGGCCAAAAAGGTCTTTGAAGTTGTGATGAAGATTAGAGACCTTGATTATGGGTTAAGACAGGGCTGGGTCCTAAGTCATTTGTCAAGTGGAAAGGTGACAAGATTGTGCGTGTGAGGGGTACCGGAGTTCTGCTGTGGGTTTCACAGGCAAAAACTAGCACACTGACAGCTAGAGCTCCCACTGGCAGCCCAAAGGGGAGTGACCTTAGTCATGTCAAAAGTTTGAGTGAGATTCCAGAAGATTCTTTCCAAACTCCACTAAAGAACCCCTGTGTCCCGGCACCTTGAAGGCTGGCGCACATCCTGTGAATGTCTCTGACAGGGCACTTGTGCTCTTTCAGTGGCTAACTTTGTGGCACTGGGTACTGCAGTGGGTAGGACAGTATTCACGGGACAAACAAGTGACATAAAACAAAGTATTGAGTGAACAGATGAATCTAAAGTGACCTTTTTTTTTTTTTTGAGTGGGAAGTGTCATCTACTGTCTCCCAAAGACTCCTGGAATCCTAAGCCCATGTCAGTCCAGATCTCTCTTTGATATTTTGTCCCAGAATGAGTGTCCTTTATCTGTCGCTTCCAGAGTGATAGGAGAATGTGTTGTGTTCACCGTTTGTACTCTGCTGAGATAATGCTCATCATTTTCAGTGCTTGGCGTCTGTTTCCTGCTTGGGAGCACTTCCTGTCAAGCACATGAACCATTACTTGACTTGCCCAGTGGAGTCAGAAGTCAGCACCCTGAGTGTATTCAGTTTTGCTCACTAGAAGCTCTCGAAACTCTTTCTCTGAGTATCATTTTCTCCCAGGCTTTACGCACCAGCTCTCAACCTGTGTGCTGTGACTCCTTTGGGAGATGTCGAACGACCCTTTCACAGGGATTTCCTAAGAAGACAGGAAAACACAGCTATCTACATTATGATTCATAGCAGCAGCAAAGTCACAGTGACAAAGAAGCAACAAAGATCATTTTATGGTTGCGGGTCACCACAGTATGAGGAACTATATTAAAGGGTTGCAGCATTAGGAAGTTTGGGAACCACTGCTCTAAATCTATTACAACAGAAATATATGGAATTAAAAACAGATTTGTGTTCTAGAAGTTTTTTTTCCTAAGTTTGTAGTTTGCCATTCGAAACACATTTCCACTTTAGGAACAATAGGAAAAAAATAATCACGACTCTCACTACAATAGCCCAGAAACCCTGCTTAATTTAAAGTTAATTCAAACTAATCTCAAAATAATTTAAGTGTATTTAAATATCATTTTATTTTACCCATGGGAAGACAGATCCAGCTGTCAAGTTACTAATGGAAGCTTAACAACTTGCCTAGGAAACTTGGCCCTTTGGCAGTGGCATTCGGGATCCATGGTTCCACTGCACCACCAAGCACACGTTCCTGCGTTTAAAGACTCTTTAGTGTGCACTCGGCCACTTGTCTTAGTTCCCTTTGGTTCTCTGTCTCAGGAGCTCCAGTTGTTCCCACGTCGGGTCATTCTGTTCTCTCTCGCTTCTTTCTAACTCCTTTTATTCCATCAGGGTTCCGTCACGGTCATTGTCACCTCCCATTGTCTGTACACATACATCATTCTCAATATTTAACTGCCTAAACAGTATAAGGGAGAAAGAATACCAACTCAGCTTCTCAGAGACGTCAGGCTCAGCTCCAGACCCCAAGAGTACATGTGACATCAATGAAAGGTGGTGCCGCAGGGTCAGAAGTGACCCATCTTTAAGATACATCACACATAATCTGTCTTGAAGAAACCACATCTTCTCCCCTTGCTTTCTTTCCCTTTGTATATAAATCTTGTCTAACTGGACTAAAGAACTGGCTTGGTTGAGACCCAGGTTCAATTCCCAGAGCCCACATCCATAACCACATGCAGCTCTAGCTCCAGGGCATCTAGCATGTTCTTCTGGACTTTGTGGTGAATGTACTCACTTATTCAAACCTACATACAGAAATACTCATATATACATAATTTGACAAAAAAAAAATAGTAAATTATAAAAAGTCTGTTTTCTATTTCATGGCTGGGCCCATGTGGCTGATTTTTCAGGAAGCTTTCCCTAGAAGTCCCATCTTGAGCTAATACCTTCTTTATCTCATCACCACCCATGGATGATACATATTAGTATCATACATACTACATAATAGCTAGAAACACACACACACACACACACACACACACACACACACACACACACACAAAATGGGAAATTGCAAGTATGGATTTAGAATACTAGTTGTTGAATGGCTGATGTGAGCTGTGATTAAGCAGGGAGAGAACCTGTTAGATACAATAAAGATGATTAGGGCAGATGCTGGACAGAGTTATAGTAAGGATGGAAAGCACAGAGCTGTCTTGTGCTGAAGACCACAGAAGGTAAACTATTAAAAGGTAGCTGTGTAGGGGGAAGGAGGGTGGGATAGGAGGCTTCTGGGAGGAGGGGGGGCTGGGAAAGGGGGATAATATTTGAAATGTAAATAAAGGTAGCTGTGGAGCAGAGCAGGTAGGGAGTCCTTGGAGCCTCAGGAATGCAGACATTGGAATGCATTCTGAAAGCCACAGGGGACCCTGTAATGCTTTGTTAAACCAGGTATTTAGCAAGATTAAATTAGCAGCGTTATGGGAGATGGACACAGGGGGCTTATTAAGAAGATATTTTGGTCATAGGAGGGTAATGGGTATGAATTTTAAAGGTCCACCTTGAATGGATGGCAACAACAGGAACAAAGCCCACAGCTGTTTTAGAATTGATTTAAATGCCTGGTGCTAGCCCTTGGCTTTATTTCCTGCAGAAATGTACTATAGTCACATCAAGTCAAGGGAGTCCCACTGTGGCTTCTCTGGGTTTTTTTTAGGTAGGACAGAGGGAGAAGAAAGGCAGGAGGTGGGGGCAGCACTGCTCTGTCCTTCTGCTCTGTGTGGAAGCTGATGACTCTCCAGGTCATATATATGTCCTGTGTAGATATGTGGTACTGGACCCTCAGCCAGAGGTTGGGTGCTCACTGACCCCACAGAATGCTCCTCATGAGAATTCTTGTGATGATCATGAGAGCAAGCTGGGAGACGCTTCTCTGACCTTGGGAGATATGGGACACTTCCTGCCACTTCACCGAGAGGACACTCGGCAGATATTTCTTTCTTTTAACATCGCCTTATGACCAGAGGTTTTGGGCATTATGAGCTTCTGGATTTCAGAGCATTTTGTCGTTGTCTGGTTCTGAGAAGATTCACGGTGAGTGTCTCCTGCATTGATCTCTGGGGAGAAGGAGCTCCAGATAAAATGAATAACTTGGGAGAGCAAAGGCCTGAGTGTGGGTAATCAGGGGGATTAGGACTTTGGCACACTTGGTCAGCACAGGACTCTAGTGACCTGACAGCAGAGACCCAGAGAGAACAAAGGATGCAAAGAAAAAAATATTTATCATAATGATTCAGAGTTGTACATCTGGATCCATTGTGTGTGGCTATACCAACATTTGAGACTTGGTAATTGATTTTTTGAAAATTAAATGCATCCATTTATTTTGTGTGCTTGGCCATGGGTACTCGTGTTCTACCGTGTACATATGAAGGACAGAGAACAACCAGAGGGGCTCAGTTCCCTCCTTTCACTGTGTGGGTCCTTGAGATGAACCCAGTCTTGGTGGCAAGTACCTTTACCTATTGCGCCCTCTCACTGTCCCCAAAGACTGGGTGATTTGCAGAGGATTCACAGTTGTGGAGGATATGGAGTCTGAAAGGGAGGAGCTGTCATCTTGTCAGTGGCCTTCTGCTCGCTCTCTCTCTCTCTCTCTCTCTCTCTCTCTCTCTCCCTCCCTCTGTGTGTGTGTGTGTGTGTGTGTGTATGTATGTATGTGTGTGTGTGTGAGAGTGTGTGCTTACATGCAAATGTGTGTGTGTGTCAGAAAGCAAAAGGGCAAAAAAAATGTATATGTGAGAGTGGGGGAAGGTTAGCTCACCTCTCTTGTAACAAATACCTTCTATGACAATGGTATTAATACCATTATGGTATTAATGCATTCTTGAGGACAAAGCACGGTAGCCCAATTGCCTCTCAAAGATCCCTCCTCTCAGTACTGTATTGTTTGGGGATGGAATTTCCAACATCTGAGCCCTGTGGGACACACTCAATCCTTAGCAGGCTATCTCTGTATGTTGTGGGTAGAGCTCCAAAGGAAGGGTTTTACTATTTTGAGTCTGAATGGATTAAGGGCACAAATAGCATTGCAAAAACAATCCGAAACCAGACAAAACCAAAGAAACAACACAAAACAAAACCCCGCCTGCCTTGTGCTGGCCAATGGCTTGACCTGCTTGCGCTTGAAAGACAGCAGACACGCTGAATAAATGCCACACATGGAAAGCATGTTCTACTGAGGCGGTCTCTAGAAGATAAACTCTCAATGGTTTAGAAATGAGAACAGCCTTTACTCAATTACCCTGGGACTTCTGTTCAACAGGATGACTGGATGTAACCACTGGGTACCTAAGGAGCAGCCGGCCTTTGGCAGTCCTATGAAGATATTATCCATGAATGCAGAAAAAGAGCAATGCATCAGTGATTGTGGCATAAGACACCTTTCTCTTCTTGTCCTCAAGACTATTTCTAAGCTATCCTGCCTTCAGAATCATGATGATTTTTTTTTCACCTACAGACTAAGAGGACGCGCTGACAAATTTTACTACGCTATTCATGTCCCATATTCTTTATCTGTCACCCTAAACCTCTATCATTTCCTTGTGACAGTTTGCAATTTCTTAAATTACTACGAATCTTCCGCTACTTACGATTTAAATTGACGGCTTCCCTTTCAGGGACACGTGCTAGACCCCTTGGTGAGGCTTAGAAAGCACCCTCCAATTGCTTGCAATATGCTTGTGAATCATCTCTCTGGTGTCTTATTTCCTGGGATGCTTTCCACAGATGGCTAATCTCACCCATTTGAGGTTGATTTCTGTAAGCTCTAAGTACAGTAGCATCTGCCGGTCTTCATTTTAGGTTATGTGCGTTGTGGCTGGTTTGTTTTTTGTTGTTGTTTTTTTCTCTAGCCTTCCTTTCTCAATTTTCTCATATTTCTGGCATTTTTCAGAATTCAGGATGAAAGTTAATAAGGTAAGTAGTGCTGCCTTCATTTTGAAATATATTAGGAATCCAGTGTGTGTGTATGTGTGTGTGTGAGAGAGAGAGGCTGTGGAGGGAGATAGAGGTATGGGAGGTCAATACATAATATATTTTTTCTTTCTTTTTTCCCTTCACCAGTTCTTTTTCCTGCCCCCGTAGTGAATTAAAAACCCAATATTGCAAAGATAACCTGTGGTTTTACCAGAGGGTGTAGAACAGCACCCAGAACAGAACAAGTACTAAGAAAATCCTAAGGCCGGGCCTGACTGCATAGGCTTGTGGTCCCAGCCATTCAGAGGGTGAGGCGGCAGGATCTTATGTTCAAGGCCAGCCTGGGCAATGTAGTGATTCCCTGTGCTACATTTACTTTTCAATAAAGGAAAAGGAACTGGATAATATAGCTCAAACAACTACCTACCTTTCACAAGACCTTAGGATCAGTTCCCAAAATGACAAACAAATAGTGGGTGGATGGATGAATGAATAAGAAAATAAAATTTCACATACAATCAAATTGGCTTCCTGATACTTTCCTGCAAAGCCAAACGAACCTCATACTCTATCTGCAACAGCTGGACAACTGGAAGCCTCTCCCCTCCCGTGGAGTTGGAAGGTCTCCTCCCCAGGGCCTCCTGGCAGCAGACTGGTACCAAGGGAGCCAAGGGCAAGCAATGCCTACCAGAAGGGCAAGCAATCTCCCTCACACCCAGAGATGTACTTCTGAGGGGAGTCACCTCAGGGGGCAAAATACCATGGGCTAAATTCTCTTTTATAACATTCCAGCCTCTCTCAAGTCACTGATATTCAAAGGCCAACAAATGACCAAGTAGAAGCTTTATTGCCTCAGGGAGCAGAGGTGAAAGCATTTTGTCACTATTTCTTAAAACACAAAATATACGGTCTACCATCTTAACATTTATTTTTTCTCTTCCCAGTGCCAGTGACAGAACATAGGTTCTTGGGTGTTTTGGGTGAGAACTCTATTATCAAGATTCACCTCCAGTCTTTATTTACTTAAAACCTCGAGGCTCCGTGGCATTGACTGCATATATTTTGATGTGATCTGTCACTGCCAGACACCACTGGCCCTCTCTTCATACCACAAATCTGAAATACACGTTTATAGTCATTTAATAAAAACCCTCACTCTCCCACCTCATCACCTCTGGCAAGAGCTGTTCCACTTTCTGTCTCTGAGTTTAACTTTATAGAAGGCGATGTTTTAAAAATCAGCTTTGTCACAAAGGCATGTTGCACAGAAGGTCAAAGCTTAGACTTGTCGCCACATGGGTCTCTACACTCTAATAGTACCTTAGAGTTAACTCTTAAAAGTTCACTGCAGCCGGGAGGTGGTGGCGCAAGTCTTTAATCCCAGCACTTGGGAGGCAGAGGCAGGCGGATTTCTGAGTTCGAGGCCAGCCTGGTCTACAGAGTGAGTTCCAGGACAGCCAGGGCTATACAGAGAAACCCTGTCTCGAAAAACCAAAAAAAAAAAAAAAAAAAAAAAAAAAAAAAAAAAAAGTTCACTGCAGCCAAGACAGGCTCCTCCTGTCTTCCCTGCCTCTCCTACAGAGACATGTTGCCCATGAAACTGGAGAGTAGGTGGGGGTGGGGGTGGGGTAGGCGGGCCCTCTCCAGACAGGTAGGTCAATGACATGTCCAAAAAGGGCCTGACTAGAGTGCTCAACCTTCTCTTGGAAGAAGATAAGGGATGGAAGTGGGAGAGGCCAGGAGCCTCCCAATAAAGTGTGTCCCTCTTGGTACCTATGGCTAATGATTGTCAGGTGTGTGGATGCGAGGCCTGGAAATGTAACCTCGTTCTAATTGCCATCTAACCCACACCGAGCAAACTTAGATGATGAGTTGGTAGGATGATGCTTAATTACCTGGAAATTTTTGTCTCTGTATCATCAAGTCATGTTTACCAACCTAACACTGTAAAGGGAATAAATCAACTGCCTGCCTCAGAGACTATTTCTGACAAACGGCGTTATCTGTGTTTATTTCTCACCTGCTTTCTTTTTTTTTTTTTTTTAAGATTTATTTTATTTATTATATGTGAGTACACTCTCGTTATGGATGGTTGTGAGCCACCATGTGGTTGCTGGGATTTGAACTTATCACCTTCGGAAGAGCAGTCGGGTGCTCTTACCCGCTGAGCCATCTCACCAGCCCCCTCTCACCTGCTTTCTAGTATCACGGGAAGAAGGAGCAGCAAGCAACCCCGCTGCACAGACTAAAGAGATTATCGTCCTCAGGAGCTGGCTCTGTTAGCCCAGACTGAGTCATTGGCCTGTGTCAACTGCTGTCGAGATAAGCCCCGTGTTAAAACACTGGCAGAGAGCGGAGGGGCATCAGGGAGCAAGCAGGAAAGAGCGAAGTCAGTCTCTCCTCAACAGGAAGTGCTTCCGTCATGTTTCAGAGTAACGGGGCTAAGATGCTTCCTGGACCTTCTCTTTCTCTGTAAGTTGTTCCCAGTCTTGCCTGAGGCCAACAAAAGATATACTGGTGATATGACTGGTTCTTGCTGGGAGCTCTGTGAAGTCGTCACAGGCAGGCATTTCCACCACAAAGAAGCGTTGTCTATTCCAGGAAAAAAAATCAGTTTCTATTACCAACATATAAAGACTCCTATGTAGGCTTTGGTTAAGGTTGCCTGGCTAAAAACTTATCAAAGACTCATTTAGATTGGCAGGACATGGAATTCACCGAGAGTCTGAGGTTGAAAAATCTGAAAAACAAGTAAATGGGTTTCCTGAAAGAGCACATGACTGCAATAGGAGTCCTGAAAGGGCATGTGACCACCGCTCTCTAAGATGGAGCTCACACAGACAGAACCTTGCCTTTTCCAGAGATCTCTCTTCGCTTCTTAGAAGACTGTGCTACATTTGTTTTCCAAGAACATTAAAAAGAACAGGTACAAGGGGTGGGGATGTGGCTCTGATAGAGCTCTTGCCTAGCAGATGTAGTTCCATCCTTAGCAAGAGAGAAACAAGTAGGTTGCGTCCTAGTTTCATTCCTGTTGCTGTGATAAAATACTCCCGACAAAAAAGCAACATAGAGGAGAAATGGTTCACTCCACATACAACTCGAGGTTACAGCCTGACATTGTGTGGAAACAAACACAGAATAAATAAAATAAATAAAAGCATCTGGTCACATCACACCCACAATCAAGAACAGAGAGAAATAAATGCATCCTTGCCTGCTTGTTTGTTTATGATCAGCTGCATCTCTCTGCTCTTACACAGTGTAGGACCTGTTGCCTAGGGAATGGTGTCACCCACAGTGGGCTGGATCTTCCCACACAATGATCTTAAGAAAGTCACCATTAGTCATGTTCACAGGCTAACGCAAGGAAGACAGTTCTTCACTGAGCCTTTCCAGGTTGTGTCATATTGACAATTAAAGCTGACCACCACAGAATGCTACTGAGGCTATGATATAAGAAAACACTTGGAATTAAAGAAAAGGTGTTCCCAGGAAACTCACCCTTATAGTTTATCTGAGGAGTTGTTACCAATCTACCCTGGTAGAAACTGTGAGTAGACAAGAGAAGCTTTAAAGTGCTAGTGACCACTTTTGTCCCCTAGGTGCTGGGCAGAAGGTTCTCAGCACAACAGAGAGAGAATAGCAGGAGGTGTCATTGCAATCCCCCCCCCCCCGGCAGGCTCTGGTGTTGGGATCCTTTGGGGTTCAACTCTTACAGGAGCCTAAAAACTTAGCCTCAGAGGAGACCTTGAAGAAGATCTAGCTCTGCCCAGTGCCTCAGCAGGGTGGGTTATCCCAAGCTAGTGTTCTAGGTCTTGTTATTACAGAATTATTCTCTGACAGATGGTCCTCATGTGTAATTCTTACTGCAGAATGCTTATGGTGGCATAAGCCTATAGATCTAGCTAATGAGGAGATTAAAGTGGGAGGGTCATTTAAGCTGAAGAGTTCAAGGCCAGCAAAGAGGAAAAAATGAGATAGCCTCTCTTTCATTCTTTGTACATACATATATGTATGTGTAGATATATATATAATATATGTATGTTAGATATTATATAGGTGTATATATTATATATGTGTGTATATATGTTATATATATGTATGTACATATATATATATATATATATATATATATATATATATATATATATATAATCTGTGTGTGCACATATATACATATATGTATAAGGATGTATATTTCTATTTAAATTTTTTGTTGACATGCATTGATGTGAGTATGTGTGTGTGTGTGTGTGTGTGTGTGTGTGTGTGTGTGTGTGTAGTATGTGTATGTATGAGTAGGCAAGAAGAGCTATTTACCTTTGAGCCAGAGTCACTCATTAGCCTGAAGCTTATTAATTAGACAAATTCAGCGGTGAGCCTCAGGGTCCCCCTGTCCCCACCTTCTAAGTACTGGCATTTCAAGTGAGTACAGCCACATTTGCCATTATTTTTACAGTAGTCTGTGGTTACATGGTATTTTATTGTCACACAGGAATAAGGGCTCTGTACCTTGAACACTAGCCTGGGATAACAAAAATTCTCAATTCTCACCCAATATTGACATCAAGGAAGACCCAGTAGGGCTTGTGGCTTCTACTCTCAGGCACAGGGTCTGTTTTGTTTAACAAGAGTGCTCTGTGGGAGGGGGGAAAGGCAGGCAAACTCTGAGAAGACACAGCTCCTCTGGGTGTCACTCCTCCTTGCAATGTCCTACTTCCCAGCTCCCCCAGTGCTCTCTCAGCCCTGGGGCTGGCTCGCTCACTCTTTGAGTCTTCCTTAAGAAACTTCTGGAAGCTACAAGGAAGATGACCTGGTGAGCCCCGCTGCTAGATGTGCATTGCCTTCAGAGACCCGAATTTACAAAAAATCTCCCACAGGAAACCTTCTTGCGAGACATTTTATTCCCTATAAAAATTCTGACACAGTTTGTAAAACTGCCATTCTGAAAGAGGTCATTTTTTATCATTAATGGACTTTTTAAGCTGATTTGGTACTCAGCTAAATAAATAGGCAGTGAAGAAAAAAGAGCTTAAAATACATTATTCTTGACAGGAATCAAATGAGCGCTTAGAATTCTGGGACTTTTATCAGGGTGGCCCACTACGCTGAGAATAAAGATGCATAAATGTTTGAGAAGATCCCCTCCACCATAGAGGTGTTGTTCTCTAGGTATATTTTGCACATGGCTGAGTTTCCACTAGAATGAATGTCACCCTCATGGTGTCTGTGTGACATCCTGCCCACCTTCATGGGCAGCAGGTGTTTAGCTATGGTGAGGTGGGATAAACACAAAACCTTCAGGAAAAATAATGTTTTGAAATTCTGTCTGTTTATATAATTCCTTATCTTTAGGGGGAACGAGCTGTATTGACATCTCAGCAAGTGTTTAAGACAAAAGCGACATAACATGTGGGCGGGAAAATGGTTGCCTCCAATGTAGAATCTAAAAGTTC